>PISX010018487.1:0-15454 GCA_004024625.1 Mellivora capensis
ATTACATAAAATATATCTCCTTCCTTTTCTTAATGTCTTTTAGATTTCTTTCAATGGCAGAGATTGCTGGTAGCCCACTCTATTTTCCATTCTGCCCTTCGTTCTTAGTAATGCCGCCCAAATTTATCTGGAGAGACAACATAACCTGTAAAAAGACTACATTTACCAGACTCCCTTGCAGGTAGGTATAGGCCTGTGGTGTGACTAACTCCTGGCCAATGAACTGTAAGTTGAAATCTGTGGGACTTCAGGGACCCCTCCTCAAAGAAGAGAGATGAGCCATTCCTACTTTCCACTTATACTCCTGCCAAGGATGTGGGATGTAATGACTGGAGCTCCAGGAGCCATCTTCAAACATGAGGTAATGCCACACACTAAAGATGGCAGAGCAGAAAGGTCTCTAATGACATCATGGAGTCAGTCACTATTCCATCTCTAGACTGCCTACTTCTGGGTTTCTTTTAGATGAGAAAGATACAGACTTTTATTTTACCTAGGACACTTCTTCTATCTTGTTTTGCTCTTCATTATATATAGCTAAACCTACTGGTAACAAATACACTTTATTTTCACATAAAATATTTCTTAAAATTCTGTTTTAGTTAAAAGGAACAAATAATAACAAAATTTATTGATTACAGGTTTTTACATAGGAGCACAGCTTAAAAAGGATGTTACAATTTTTCCCCTTCTGGTTTGCAGTTAATACTGCCTTTAAAAGAATATAACATGATTTTGTTGTATGTTCACATTTTTTTAGTGCATTTGACTTCAAATTTTAATAATCTCTTTAGAAATGGTTCAAGTCTTACCATTGAAAGCAATGCGTATAGCTAAGTTAATTAAGTTAGCACTAAATTTCTTCTTTCAAAGCCTTTCTTCTTACTAGGATAAAACGATACTATTTAATCTATTTCTAGGGACTATCTGATTTATGGGGTTCATTTGGTTACAGTTTCCTCAATTTTTCTCCCCCCTCTCCAGATTCTTCATGATTTTCAAAATCTTGGAATTTATTCTACCTTGCAAAATAGACCTCTGGATCCTAGGCCATACAAGCCTTTAATAAGTGATACATGTCAGTTCAGATTTTCTGTGTTTACCTAGAAAATGAGTGGATGTCACAGTCACATTTATATGGCTACTTAAAATTCCACAAAATGACTTGTTCTGGTCAACTGTGCTTTGTGAGGAAACCCAGAACTCAGTATACATTCAAAGAACTGATCTGTCTGCAATTTTCACTTTCCAGGTTCTCACTCTACCCAGGGCTTTGTAGATGAAATTTCAGGTTGAAATATGGACTATCCCTATAATATCCCCTTGAAAACCCAATTTTCTTTTTTTTTTAATTTTAATTAAGAAATTTTTTTGAACTTATTTTAGAGAGAGAAAGAGAGAGAAGGAGCGAGAGGGAGCAGGGGGAGGGTCAGAGGGAGAGGATCTCAAGCAGATCCGCCCCCACCAACTGCTGAGTGCAGAGCCCAACGTGATGTGGGGCTTGATCCCAGGACCCTGAGATCATGACCTGAACTGAAATCAAGAGTTGGATGCTTAACTAACTGAGCCACCCAGGTGCCTCAAAAACCCAATTTTCCAGAGGAAGGGTCTTAACTTTTCTTTCCAAGAACCAAAACAAGAAAGGGGGAAAAAAAGGAGCTTGTGGAACTAAAACTTGTGATTATTTGGATTAAGCAATGCAATATTGACTGACATGCTGATTTCACTATCTGCCACGGGAAAGGATAGGTTTCAATTTGTGTGCAAATTTAAAGAATGTGGTGTGTGTGTGTGTGTGTGTGTGTGTGTGTTTAAATAGGTCACTACCTTCTATTATTCAGCAAATGCTTTAGCTACTCATTGTACAAGTATTTCCTGCATCAAGTAGCTTACATTTTATTCAGCCACATTTGAGAGTACTTCTCCCTTTAATGGGGCTACTTCAGTTAACTACTTTTTCTTCTTCTTTTTTTATATATAATAATGGAAGCCTAAGGGGGTCCATCCTGCCTCAGAGGTTAGATTTTATGACTCTTTAAAAAAGACCATCCATGATTCCTTCATTGCTTGATTTGCTACTCTATGGTACACTTTGAATTGTTTGAATACCAAGGAGCAGTAAATTTTATTTTCCCTAGGGAAATATTTTTAGTTCTAGAAGAAAGGGAAATAAGGATAAAATGCAACTATTTTCTCTAGTCCTTACTAGACTCAAAGTCTAGTAAAAAGCAATGTTTAATGAAAGATGTCACCCATCCTCTTTATAAAGGACTCAGTTTCAATGAAAACATTAGGGAACATTTCCAAATGTTTCTGTTGCATTTTTAAGGATCAGCATAACATTCTGCTAAAAAAAAAAAAAAGTTTATACATGTCAACCAGGCATTAGTATTTTTAAAAAGTATTTGTATTTGTATTGGTATTAGTAAAGTATTAGTATTAGTAATACTAAAGTATGAGTATTTGTAATTGTTTTTAAAATTCCAATTGTACTGTCTTATTCAGGATGTACTTATATCATCATGGTGACAAGGCAAGTCGAAAAGTTTAAAATCTCAGTGTCTCTTTTTACAGTCTGCCACAACCCTCTTAATGAGTTACCAGGCCTTTATGAAGAGATAGACTAGAAAAGCAAAGTTTAATTTTACACTGAGAACAATTTATGGCCTTCAGAACTTCTTTTTCTCTATGACTTCCTTTGACTGATAATGGCATTTTAATTTGGCACAGTGGAAGCTTCAAGAAACTGTGAGTTCTTTCGAGAGACAGAGTGTAGAGCTCAAGTTCATTGCTGCTGTGTTTAAGACCCCTCTGGATCCTGACTTTATGATGTAGTTTTTATGGTAAATCTGGAATCTTCCATTTGGGAGAAAGCAGAGATACAAGAATAGAGAGCAATGGAAGGAGACTTCTCTTGAAAAAATGGCTTGAATTCTAAAGACTGAGCTATTTAGAGAAGGCAGAGGAGCTCACTTCTGGGAGGTTGGGCTCTATCCCAGAGGACCAGAATTCATCCCTGTAGGTTAATGTTGGCTGGTAGGAACTTAAAGTGAAAAAGATACACAGATAAGAGCACTTACCATTTCTGGATTCTCTGCAGCTAGCTTTACCATCTTTTCTGAGATCATCTTTTTCAAGCAGCTACTCAGCAAAAAAGCCTAAAGAATCCAGAAATAAATCGCTTAACTGAAGAGATCCTGTCTTTCTTCCCTCCTCACACCACAAAGCAGATTTTGAACTCTGCTCTCCAACAGCATGCTTTTAAGAATTTAGATTTCATCTTTAATTTCCATAAATTTGTATAAGATGCAATTAACAAGTAGCCATACATTTTCTTAATTACATGGATGTACTTAGAGTAAATTTTTAAAAAGACAGAGAATCATTACATTTCCTAATTTCTCCCCTTTTAAAATATTCCCTCCTATTTTTTCACATTACTTTGTAAGCAGCTCAAATAACAAGCAACAAATAACAAAAAGTACTTATTATTGTAACCAAATCAATGGAGGATGGTTGATCTTACATTTAACTGTATACTTATTATTGAGGGACCTATTACTAGACATAAATAGTAACCTGTTTGAAAGGGTATATTAGCACGTTATGGCTTTTACTGAACTAAAAAAAAAAACCACCTATTTTTCATCACGTTCTTATTTTTCTGGCACTTTTAATCACTCACTTTTAAGACTGATGGTTGCTCCCAGTATCACCTGTGACTTCTTGTTGGCTCATCGTTGTCAGTGTCAAGACCCACATTAGGTATCTTGTCACACAAGAGCTGGGGTTTCCTTTTTCCAGGATCTTCACTCCACATGCCAATTTAAGTTTCCCTATGACTTCCCTACTTGCTCCTTTCCCACTAATACTCTTTTTCCTTTGTCCTGTTCTCAATCCTTGGCTTGTACTTTTCTCTTTTGGCCCTACCAAAGTTTGACACAAAGCTTAAAGCTTGAGGTTGCAGGCCCTTAGTATAAATTTATGCTCAAGGATGGTCACTGGCACTGAAGGGAGGGTGGTGATGGAGAGGAGGAGAAAGGAAAGAGAGAAAACCCAGGTTGGGATGGTAGCCAAAGCAGAGACTCTTGGAGGATAGGACATAGAAAGTAGAATTAGAGGGAGAATGGCTACATATGGGTAGCATCTCAAAGTCTTGCAGGACTGTAGAGCTTGACCAGAATTTAATTTATTTAAAGGGAGCAAAAGGAGGTAGAAGAGAAGGAAGGCACTACTACCAATAAGGAAAAGAGTAAAAGAGGTGGGATTTATGTACAAAAACAAATTTTGATTTCCTGGTTTAGCTAAAAACTAACCCTGTTTATCTGTGCATATCTATAACCTATATAAAACCAGGGTATGAAAGAGTTAAACAACATACACTGAGTTGATAGAACATGGAAGGGTGTTTAATAATACCCCACAAGATGAGGACTGATTCCATATTCCATACAATGTGCCCAGATATGTAGGTTAAGACTTGGCTATAAACCAGGTAAGGTTTATTCAATATAGAGTCAGTGAGCTATTGTTTAAAGGTCTAGAAAATATTGGGGTCCCAGCCTTCATTTGTATTTGCCAAGGCACACAAGCCACATTTCTGCCTTTTGCAAAAGTAGCTCTTGGGTATGTATCAATAAAACCACACTCCAAAGGAAATAAGACCTTACTAGGAATCCTTTAAAAGAATGTTTATTGCCCTCTCTGTAGTGGCTTAAACTCATTTGGTACAGACTAGATTAAAAGACCATAATAAAATTTAACTACTACATTTAGCATTCTGGGCAAGGGTAGGCAATTTCATTGCCAAGATCTAGCTGCATCTCTCCAAGTGACTGCAAACCATCCTACCATTTCCCTAAGGATGTTTCATATTCAAGGTGAACTTGACGGCCCATTTCTTAACCTAGAATTTGGTTTTGCACTTCATGTTTTTTCAGAGGACCTTGGTATCTATCATCTTGTGATTGCAACTATACTAAACGCAGAGAGTCTCAGGGAGCTTTTGTTACCTGAAACCAAAATGCTCCATGGAACGTAGTGTGATCACAAACGACTTAAGTTGAACGAAATGTTGACGCAAAGATTACTTTGGTATTTTGGTTTTGTTTTAGAATGTTTGTAGTTTTGATTCCAATTTGAAATAGCTTGAGTTAGTTCATAGAATTTTTCAGCTGAATTTGGTGTTTAGAAAATTAAGTCTTTTTTTTTTTAAATTTATTCCAACTTCAGTTATAAAGTCATGGAAAACCTGCATAGTTTGTTGTCCAACAGTCTCTCCTCTCCTCGTAGAACCTGGATTTTGTCTGATGACAAAGGGCCCAGCTCACATTTACTCTAGGGTGATCATGAATTCTGTTCTTTTTTGTTAGATACTTGATTCCCAGACTCTCTTGCAGCTAGGAGTGGTCATGTGACTTACTTCTGGTCAGTGAGACATAATGGGAAGTCTACTGGGGGATTGTGAGGCAAAGCTTTTGTCTTCCAGATAAAAGGGGTATCAATCATCTCTAGTGTTCTTGTTAAGTGAGATGAAAATCCATATTATCTAAGTCAGAGGTCAATAAATCCAGCCCCTCACTTGTTTTTATACATTTTTATTGGCAAAGAGCTATACCCGTTTGTTCACACATTGTCTGTGGCTACTTTTGTGCTATAACAGAGTTCGGTAGTTGTAGCAGAGAGCAGATGGACCCCAAAACTAAACTATTTACCATCTGGCCCTTTGAGAGGAAGTTCGCCAACACTTTGTCTAAGCCACTATTAGTTGTGTCTTCTGTTATTTAGTAATTACATCTATTTCTAACTGACCTGAAGGCTGTGGTGACTAGTAAAATGAAATGAAACAAAAAATAAACCAAAAAAACAAAAACAAAAACAAAAACCAACAACCCAACAGTGTTACAGGCCAAAAAGGAGGATGTATAGCATATTCTAAGACCCTGCTTGGTTGGGTAAGAGTAATATGCTTTGTTCACCCCAGCAAGCAAGAGAGCATTTCAGCCCTGGTTCTCATGGGCTGCCCTGAGAACTCACCTGTTTGGTGTAAATAACAAACCAGGGCCAGCGATTCTCTTCACTAAACTGAAATCGGAGCTCCAAGTTCTGGTTGAGAGTTCGCTGGGGCCCATCTGTATCCAGCAGAGTTCCCTACAGAGAAAAGAGATTATTTGATTTCCGATAGAAACAGAAGCAGCTATTAACTGTTGGGCAAAATGCCAAAACGAGTGATACCGTCACTATGGCCAGGAAGCTGTCAGTCTATGAGGGGCTGTGAAAGTAAGTCACACAGTTTGGTATTATAAATAGTATAAGGGAAGCAAACCCAGGTCTATGGAAGGAGGTAGGATGGACACCTAATCCAGACTCAGAGGGGTCAAGGCAGGCTTCCTGGAGGGAGGCGGTGATATCCGAGCAGCAGAAGTAGAAATTTTCCATGTTTGTTGTTGTGGGATTTTTTGGAGGGGGAGGTGGGTGCAGCGGCGGTGAGAAGTGGTTCTGGTAGAAGAAATAACAAGTGCAAGTGCACTGAGGCATGAAGGGACCTGGAACACTGGACACGTGGCAAGGGACTGGGTGCGGTGGAAACACAGCCTGCCAGGCAGGCAGGGTGGTGAGAGAAGAGACTCACCTCAGAGAGGCAGTGTGGGGCCAGATCCTGAGGACTCCGGAGGAAGCAGATTTGACTTTTGCTATACAGCATTTATCCTCTTTCTCTTAGTAATGGAGTCTCCAGTGCCCTTGGGAAAACCTTCTCTTTCCCTATGCCCATGTAGGTAGGGCTGTCAGGGAACGCTGCCCTCCTGGAAGCCAGGGCACATGACCCAAGTTCAGGCTAATTGGCCAAATGCCTTCTATGCACCTTCTTTGATTCCAGAGTGGAGAGATCCAAAGAGCATGTCCTGATAAAGAATTCCTTCTTTCCTAGAAACACTGAGCTCATTTTGTTCTTGACTTTCCTAAGCCTCTGCCTCTGCCTTCCTTTGAGTCACTGGGCTATTCCATGCCTCTCTGATAAATCCCCTTTTTTTCACTAGAGCCAGAAGTGTTGCTTTCTATTGCTGGCCACCAAAGAGCCCTAGCTGTTTGAGGTTTGATAAGCTAAGTTAAGGAGTCTGAACTTCATTTTGAGGGCAACAGGCGTGCATTCACTGATTTTAAAAGCTGGATAATAACATGATTAGATTTATGTATTAGAAGTATTCATCTGACTGCATCAGGGTGAAAATGAACTGAAAAATAGCTGTTTTCAGATACTGAACCACATATAATCCAGGACTATTAACGCAGGGAGAAGGAAAACAAATGAGGTGAACCCTACAGCCACCTGGCTTACTGCTTGGAGTTTTCAGGAGGCAGTGATGGGAAGGGGACCCCAAACAGAGCCCAGAGGTCTTGCTGAGTTGAGGAGAAAGGGATGAAAGTTTGAAGAAATCAACCAAATCAACATTTCTGTAAGCATTTGTAGTCAACTGTAATCAGGTGGTGAAAAATTTAAAATCCCACATTCGTTTAGCTAATTCTTTATAAGTAGAGGCTGGCAGCAAACACAATATCTCTCTTGATTTTGGTGATTCCTTCTGCAAATTTGTTTTCCAGCTCAGTGGTTCCAATAGCTTTTGCTGCTTGAATCTGTGGGGCAAAGGATCACAGACAAGGGCTTTACACAGAGTAAGAGCTCTAGAGAGCTCTTTTCAGATCTTCGGCTGAATAACGATCTTTGCAAGTGTGGGGAGAGCCCTCATATACTGCCGGTGGGTATATGGAGCAGACTGTTTGGAAAATAGTCTAGAAGTTCCTTACAAAGTGAAACATGGAATTACCAACATAGTCCCCGCAGTTCCACTCCCAATCATATACTTGAGAGAAATGAAAACCTATGTCCACACAAAAACTTGTACACAAACGTTCATAGCAGCATAACTCATAACAACCAAAAGAGAGAAACATTACTGAATAAACAAAATTTAGTATATCCATACAACAAAATATTATATGACCACAAAGAAGATAAAGTGTTGTTACATGCTATGATAAGAGTGGACCTTAGAAAAATTACACCAAGTAAAGGAAGCCAGTCACAAAGATTGTATATGATTCCATTAATCATGAAATGTTCAGAATAGGTGCATCTATAAAGACAAGCAGATTAGTGGCTTCTTAGGGCTGGTAGGTAGCTTACAGGCATAAGCTAAGGGATATGGGACTTCTTTCAGAGGTGATGAAAGTATTCTAAAATTGATTGTGGTGTTGGATGTAAAACTCTGTGAATGAATTAAATGCCCCTGAATTCACTTTATATAAGTGAATTGTATGGTATGTGAATTATATCTTGATAAAGCTGTTACAAAGGAAGGGAATGACTGTGTATGTAGTACTGGGGGAGGGATAGACACATGCATCATGGAACAGACTAGAGAATCCAGAAATAAATCCACACAAATGTGCCCAGCTGATATCTGACAAAGGTGCAAAAGCAAGTCAGTTAAAGGACAGGCTTTGCAACAAATGGTCCCGAGCTAGTGGACTTCCACAGGCAAAAAAGGGAATGTCATTCTGAGTTTCACACCCTAGACGAAAGCTAACTCAGAATGAGTCATGGACTTAAATGTATGACCTATAACTGTAAAACCTTTAGGAAAAAACTCTAAGAAAAAAATCTGCAGAATCCAGAGTTTGGCAAAGAGTTCTCCAACTCAACACTAAAAGCACAATCTATAAAAGAAAAAACTGATGAACTGAAATTCATTGAAATTAACTTTTCCTCTGCAGAAGACCTTGTTGAGAGGATGAAAAACTACAGAGTTAAGAGAAAATATTTGCAAACCACATATCCAAAGACTAGTAACTAGAATATATGAAGTGCTCTCAAAACAATAGTGAAAAATGAAAAACAAAAAACAAATAAACAAACAAAAAAAAACCCCAACATGGGGCACCTGGGCGGCTCAGTGGGTTAAAGCTTCTGCCTTCGGTTCAGGTCATGATCCTAGGGTCTTGGGATGGAGCCCCGCATCGGGCTCTCTGTTTAGTAGGGAGCCTGCTTCCTCCCCTCTCTGTCTCTCTCTGCCTGCCTCTCTGCCTAATTGTGATCTCTGTCTGTCAAATAAATAAATAAAATCCTAAAAAAAAACCCCAACAATCAATTAGAAAATAGGCAAAAGATATGGAAGAAAACATTTCACAAAAGAAGATATACAGATGGCAAATGGGCACATGAAAAGATGGTCAACATGATTAGGAGGGGAATGCAAATTAAAATCACAATGAAATACCATTCCACACTTAGGCAAGTGACTAAACTAAAAAACAGTGACAATACCAAATGCTGCTGAGGCTGCAGAGAAACTCCATCAGTCATGCATCCATCACTGGTGGAAATGGAAATTAGCACAACCACTGTTGAAAACCGTTTGGCAGTTTCTTAAAAAAACTAAGGATGCAACTTTCATATAACCCAGCAATTATACCCCCTAGCATTTATGCCACAGAAATGGAGATTTGTGTCCCAAAACAGTTATATGAATTTCATACATTATAGCTAAAAACTGGAAACAACCAGGTATCTTTCATTGGCTGATTGGTGAAATAAATCTTGTCCATTCCATACCATGGAATACAGCTCAGCAATAAAAAGAACCAAACTACTGATATATACAACAATCTGAATGAATTACTAAAGAATGATGCTGAGTAAAAAAAAAACAACCAAAACTACATATGATTCCATTTGGAGACCATTTTTAAGGTAATCAATTCCTTGTTTTCTTATATTTTTGTCTCCTAAATGCAGTCAGTTCTTATTATTCACTGCATGAACACCGAGTCATTGCTCCAGAGGAAATGCAGGGTTAGGTTCCTGCAAACCTCTGGTCACAACAGTTTCATCAGCTGATCAGTACATACCCTTGTTTTAAGAGTGCTTCCTTTTTTTTTTTTTTTAACAGTTTTATTGGGGTATAATTGATGTAAAAAATAACCTGCGCATATTTAATTGTACACAACCTGATGAGTCTGGACATATGCATACATTCATGAAACCATCAACATACTCAAAGTAATGGATATATCCATCACCCAAAGTTTTACATAGCACTCCTGAAATGACACAATTATAAAAATAACAAACAGATGAGTGGTTCCTTGGGGCTAAAGAGAGGTGTGGTGAGAGAAAGCGGGTAAAGCCATAAAAGGCCAACATGAGGAGTTCTTGGGATGATGAAAATGCTAGGACTCTTGCTTGTATCAATGCCAATATTCTGGTGCCGATGTTGTACTATAGTACTACAAGGTGTAACTAACAATTTGAGAAAAGTGGGTGAAGAGTACACAGGACCTCTGTACCATTTCTTACAACCGCATGCCAACTTACAGTTACATCCAAATTCAAAGTTTAAAAAGAATCAACTGTTTGTTTATTTTTTTAAAGAACTTTTTTCCATTGCCTTTATTATTTAAAGATTTTTATTTATTTATTTGACAGACAGAGATCACAAGTAAGGAGAGAGGCAGGCAGAGAGAGAGAGAGGAGGAAGCAGGCTCCTTGCTGAGCAGAGAGCCCAATGCGGGGCTCGATCCCAGGACCCTGGGATCGTGACCTGAGCCGAAGGCAGAGGCTTAACCCACTGAGCACCCCCAAAGAATCAACTGTTTAAAAGCAAAAATAATTATAATGCAGCATGA
Source organism: Mellivora capensis (assembly GCA_004024625.1). NCBI lineage: Eukaryota > Metazoa > Chordata > Mammalia > Carnivora > Mustelidae > Mellivora > Mellivora capensis. The sequence goes on from PISX010018487.1 coordinate 10,684, forward strand.
GGCTTATATTTGTAGAAATATGGCAATAACTATCACGCAAGGGAAAATAGAAGTCCAATGTTGTTACGCGTTTTGTGATGTGGTATAATAATTAATAATTAAAAGTGGAATGTAATAAGTTTAAGTACACAAGAAAGTCTAAAGTAATAATAAATGAAAAGGTCGAGCTAAAAATGGTGTAAATAAAGTTTTTTTCATAATCATAAAATAATCAAATTATGAAATAATCAAAAGAAGGCAGGAAAAGAGGGGGAAAGCTGATAAACCTCAAAGAAATAGACAAATCCACAATTAGGTCTGAAGGTTTTAACATTCCTCTTCTCTCAGCAACTGACAGAACAAGTAGAAAATATACAAGGTTACAGGAGATCTGAACACTGTCAACTGCTTGACCTGATACTTCTAGAATATTCCATCCAACTGTGGCAGAATACACATTCTTTTCAAGTACACATGGAACATTTACCAAGAGAGACCAGATCTGGGGCCATAAAACAAGTTCCCATAAATTTAAAAGACTAAAATCATAGGCTAATCATGTCAAGATTGCTGGTTTGGCATTTAGCAAGTGGTTGAAGTCCTATTTGCCAAAATGGGGAACACAGAGGGGTAAGATCCCTAGGATGGGCAGGAGAGGGCAAGGATGTCTGTGAGACACCTGGTGTAGATGCCTAGAAGGCATTAGGAAATATTCGACCTTTCCATAGGGATGTAAGCAATTGATTTCAGAGAATACAAAGTGGAAAGATGGAAATGGAACCCCACGGGTAATGAGGGCTTCAGAAATGCTCAGAGGAAGAGGCAGCTCACAAAAACAGGGGAGGAAGGAGAGGGAATTCTGAGAAGCAAGAAACGGTTGACAACACCAAGTGCCACAAACAGTCCTAGCATTGTCCCAGCTAAAAAATCCCCATGGATTCCGCAGACTTAGCAACTGGGGATTACAGTTGCTCTAACAGAGTTTGTCCTCTCCTAGTTAACCTCCGTTTCCTGTGTAAAGGGGATAATCCCACTTAGCTCACTGAGTTATTGCAAGAATTTAATTAAATAGTAGATGTGGCAGCACTCAGAACAGCATCTGACCCAAAGTAGGCACGCAGTACATCTGATCATAGGGTTTTCTCTGGGAGGAGATGGCAGTGTAGGTGTGATTGAAGGGGACCCTGAAGAGCTCTACTGGTCAGCGTCTCGTTTGCAAGGGTAGAGATCTTGTCAGTCCTGAGTCTGTGTTAAGAATTCCACAAACAGCAGCCATTGTTTCTCTGCGCTCTCGTACTATAGCCAGCCTCCAAGCAGTAGAGAAGCCTGTCACGGCAAAGTGGGAAGGTGGGTGTCTCTACTGCTATAGATGGGACACTTGAACCAGATGACAGACGGCTTTGACCGTCAGGTGATGCTCCATGTGGCTTAGACGCTGGTCCACTCAACGTAGTGCTGCAAATGGCAGAACCACCTCCCTACTGCCAACTTTGTCATCCAAAGACAAGAGGATTTTTAAACCAAAGGAGAGACTTTAAATCACTTTAAAGTGCCAAGATACTTACAAGGAAGGTGACCTGCCAGCGCCTCACTCTGTTCATCTGGAAAACGATTTCCTGGGTCTGGTTATCAGGCAGGGTTATGCAGCAGCTGATCTCACTCTTGCCCACAGAGAGGACGGCCCCACAGCCTGGCTGTGGGTAGTCACAGGTACATGGATCCAACCGCAAGTACCCATAGTGCCGGACCTCTTGGGACAGCTCCAGAAACTGCTCCGGCGGTGAAGGTGGGCCAAAAGAAGCAAAAGACTGCTTGAGAAAGGTAACCACCTTCTGTCAGAAGCTACTGCCATCCTAGTACCACACACGAAATTGAGCCACAGTGAAAGTGCCTTTTTCTTCTGGATGATACGAACGAAGACAATGCCCCTTGTGCTCCCCGACAGTAAGGCCTGGGGAAGTTCATGGTGTGTCCTGCCAAGGTCGAACCGTTTCTGCCTCATTCACCATTGTGTCTCTGCTCCTGCTACAGTGCTTGGTGCACAGTGGGGACGAAAATATTCGGTGACTGAATGACGAACGGAGAAGAATAGAGGGAATCAAATGAATGAGTAGATAGCATTCTCCCTCAGCAAATTACAACAGCAAAATAAACAAAAAGTGTACATTTAAAATGCTGTTTTGGGGGTGCCTCGGGGGCTTAGACTGTTAAGCGCCAACTCTTGGTTTCAGCTCAGGTCATGATCTCAGGGTCCTGGAATCAAACCCCACATCAGGCTCTCTGATTAGTGCCGAGTGCCTCCCTCTACTCCTCCCCACTGCTGGCGCGGGCTCTCTCTCAAATAAATAAATAAATAAATAAATACATAAATAAATTTAATAAATACATAAATAAAATGCTGTTAGGGAGCCTGGCTGACTCTGTCAGGAGAGCATGCGACTCTTGATCTCAGGGTCTGAGTTCAATCCCCACAGGGGATGTCGAGCCTCCTTAAAAAAAAAAATGCTATTTTTTAAAAAAACTAAGCTGAGGTCTATGTGGAGAGAAAGTAGTTAATTTTTACAGTTGGCTTTATATGATGATGATGTGAATTGTCAGAGGAAGAGATTTTGCAAATGGCAAAAAAAATCAGAAAGCAGTGAGCCGGCTTTCTAAGTAGAGTTACAGAAGCCCGATAGTGTTAAGGGAACACCTTTATGCAACTTTTAAGGGTTAGCTTTTCCCTCTGCCATTTGTTTGTTTGTTTGTTTGTTTTTGAGAGAGAGAGAGAGAACGTGGGGAGGGGCAGAGATAAAGGGAGAGAAAGAATCTTAAGCAGGCTCCACAGGCAGCACAGAGCCAGATACAGGGCTCGATCTCTGAACCACAATCAAGTGTCAGATGCTTAACCACCTGAGCCACCCCGTTGCCCCCTTTCCCTCTGACTTGGCTTAAGAACAGGGGACAGGTGCGGTTCACACCTGCGGTCTAGACATCCTGCCCTGACAATATCTATCTGGGACTTTTCACTTTTGTAAGAAAGCATTATTATTAACCATTGCTTTTTTTTTAAAGATTTATTTTATTTATTTGACAGAGAGGGAGAGAGGGAACACAAGCAGGGGGAGTGGGAGAGGGAGAAGCAAGCTTCCCACTGAGCAAGAAGCCCGAGATGTGGGGCTCGATCCCAGAACTCTGGGATCACCACCTGAGCGAAGGCAGAGGCTTAACGACTGAGCCACCCAGGCGCCCTCTATCCACTGCTTTTTAATAAGCTGATACCAGTTTGCGAACCTCTACCTGATTCTTCCAGCTTTCCACCATGGTCCTGCCTGATGCTGTGTGGGATGGGCGTGAAGAAAAGGGAGTTCTCACACAATCAGAGAAGACTGAATGTGATCAGAGAGATCCCTCAGTGACAACCTGGCACTTTCCAGATCCTTTCTTGAACGAAGGCAAGTTCTTTCAAGGACTATATGAAGCACTCTCTGATGAAATGAAACGTGAACAGACATGAGCAGTGAGGGACAGTTGACTGTCACTACAAGGCGGGAGAGGAGTTCAGGCTCCTGTCCCTTCCAGCCACACATCGTTGTCATACCAGCTCATTGTGCTGTGGTCCTTGCCTTCAATTTAAGACATATGTCAAGTTGCCGGCCTCCCTTTGGGTCAACAGAAAGGGCAGAAATGACAGGTCCTGAGTCACACTATGCATGCAGGGGTGGAGTAGGGGCGGAGTAATGTTGCTACAGCATACAGAGCAATTTTAAGCTCTTGCTACAATAATTTCTTATTTATTATATGATACAGATCTTTATCTCATTGCATGGTAACACTTTAAAAAACCTTTTGTAATCAACTCTTGGCTGCAGTGCTCTCAAGGAGATGAAAGTGTTTAAAAATTAAGCTCCAGGGGCGCCTGGGTGGCTCAGTGGGTTAAGTCTCTGCCTTCTGCTTGTGTCATGATCTCAGGGTTCTGGGATCGAGCCCTGCATCAGGCTCTTTGCTGAGCGGGGAGTTTGCTTCCCCCTCTCTCTCTGCCTGCCTCTCTGCCTACTTGTGATCTCTCTCTCTGTTTCAAATAAATACAAATCTTCAAAAAAAATAAAAATTAAGGGACGCCAGGGTGGCTCAGTTGATTAAGCGGCTGCCTTCGGCTCAGGTCATGATCCCAGCGTCCTGGGATAGAGTCCCGCATCGGGCTCCTTGCTCGGCAGGGAGCCTGCTTCTCCCTCTGCCTCTGCCTGCCACTCTGTCTGCCTGTGCTCGCTCACTCTCTCTCCCTCTCTCTCTGACAAATAAATAAATAAAATCTTAAAAAAAATAAAAAATAAAAATTAAGCTCCATTTCTCTAGAAAGTTAGTGATGAATCAGTAACTAGTTCAAAATACTTGTGGGCATTTTTCATTCAACAAGTGCATGTAGTGATGTTACTGACCATATGCAAACTAAAAGAAATCTGCAAGAATTAGTTTTTTTTTTTAAAGAAAACTAGTTTTTTAAAGAAGCTTACACCCAAAGTCCCAAAAAAAGATAGTTTAACATGTATAATGGCGAAAGACATGTTCATATATTTTCATTTAGATTGAGGGTTGGCAGACTTTTCTGTAAACAGCCACTTAGTAAATATTTTCAGTTTCTGGGCATATGGTCCCTACTGCAACTACCCACCTCAATCATCCTAGCACAAGAAGCCGTCTTAGAGAGTATGTAAATGATGGCCACATGCCAATAAAACTTCATGGGGTGCCTGGGTGGCTCAGTGGGTTAAGTGTCTGCCTTCGGCTCAGGTCATGATCTCAGGGTCCTGGG
>PISX010018487.1:15554-40548 GCA_004024625.1 Mellivora capensis
CATTCCTCCTTTAAATTAATTTCACTCATTTTCTTTTTTAAAAAAGATTTTATTTATTTGAGAGAGAGAGAGAGAAAGAGGTTGAGCGTAAGTGGTGGAGGGACAGAGGGAAAGCAGACCTCCCACTGGGCAGGGAGCCTGATGTGGGACTCTATCCCAGGACCCTGGGATCATGACCTGAGCTGAAGGCAGACACTTAACCCACTGAGCCACCCAGGTGTCCCTAATTTCTCCTCCAGGTTTTCTTGCACATGGACATAAAGTAAAACGATAGTTGTTAACGTGCTGAATCTACTAGCAGAAGAACTTCATAAACACTTAAATAATGCCAGTTTTTACGTCAGTATCCTGAGATCCTTCAAGAGAATATCAGTTAATTTGAATCAGGGTTCAGTTCTTTTTTTTTTTTTCCATCTATTTCATGCATTCATAGTACAGTTTTTTAAAGACAACTACTACAAATAGTATGGTAAAATAAAATTTGTTTTGTGTCAAAAATACAAATACAAATTTGGGGGGAGTATAGCCCATGGTAAAAATAATATTCTTACTAAATTCATTAAATTAATAAGTTTAGGGAGCAGAAATGTACCTAGAATCTGTAATTGTATCCAAAGCAGCTGATGTAACCGATTGTATCCAAATGGACCCCAAGTCCATCAAAATAAACACTATAATTGAAATTGAACTCCAAAATTTTCATACAAAGCTGAGACAGAATACCAAGGAAGGAAAATATTAAATCATGGCAGTAGATACTTTTTTCCTTTTCTTATCCTGCCCATCAGTACAATTCTCAAAATATCTGAGCTTTTGGAGAATTACTTTCTATTTCAATTATAAATGAATCATCTAAATTTTGTTTGCATTTTGTTTAAAATTGGTAAGTGAACACTGGTGAAGTCTAAAGGATAAAGAAGACAACATGATGGAACAGAATCCATTTCTTCTGTTAACTTATGCCTTATTCGTCAGGCTTCTATCACCGCTTGGGGACGCCGGGGAGTGTGAGTTGGTACGATCTTTATGGAAACTTTAAAACCATTCTTCTAGAAATATATTCTGAGAAATAATAGAACACATACTCCAAGACAGAGGATGCTGACTGCAGTGTTCAGGGACCTTCAGCTAGGAATGGTTCCAGGTGTTGGGAACATACAGGGTATAAATTAGACACAGTCCTGGGCCTCGTGGTGCTTGCTGCCAAAGTGATTTATAGCAGCAAATCTGGAAACCATCAGATTTCCAATAATAAGAAATTGGTTAGCTAAATGATAACTATAAAACAGAATACTTAGTGGTTGTTAAAAAAAAATGCTGAGGGTCTATATTAACTGGGCAAAGGGTTCACCACAATCTATTGTCTGTATTTTTCAGAATCTTTAAATAATATAATCAGAAAAAATAATGATGATATTCTCATTTCCTAATCTTAAACCATTTTTTGTGGTTGGTGGGTTTATAAATTAAGAAATAGCTCAATTCTAATATGTTTCTTTAACTCCCCTCCAAGGGATTTCTCTTGGCACAATATCTGATTTACCTTGGTTTGGTTGTCTTCTTTCTGGAGAGCCTGTAATTTCTGCCTCTGCGCCTGTGTGGGTTTGGCCCATTCTTTTTCAATGTCCTGAACTGCCTTAAAACAACAGAAGTTGTAAGATTAGCAACCTTACTTACTTGCTTGCTTAAGATTAGCAGAAACAAATTAATCTGGCAAAAACACATTCATGTATGAAAGGCTATAGAAACAGACCCAAGTGGACATATACAAGGATTTAGCATGTTGTAAAGGTTATTTTTTAAATTAGTGGGTATCGGAAGAGATCATTCAATGGTTTGGGGACAACTGGCCACACCGGGAGAGAAAATAAAGTTAGCTCCTTTCTCATGCCACCCAATCAAATAAATCCAGATAAAGGTTTAGATATTAAAAAATTTTCAGGGAAAAAAAAGTCTGATTTTGAGGTAAGGAATAATATTTTTAAAATATAAAGGAATATGTAATTATAGGAAAATATAAAACTTTTGTACATAAAAACTATCAAGAACAAAACTAAGAAATAAATGGCAAACCAGAGAAAACAACTGCATCATGTGTGGGGATAAGTTGATATTATTTATGTAAAGCAATGGGGAAAATGTCAACAAGGAATATGTATCAGTAATCAACAAAAAGGAATTCCAAATTACAAATCTATATATTTTGCCTCTGAACTTGGCAAACACTAAAAATATATATATATAATATTCAGGGCTAGCAAGGGTTGAGGGAAACAGGAAGTTCCATATAGAACTGATGGGATTGAAACTGGTATGATTAGCCTGTGCTGCTTTAATTTATCATGTTTTAAAAGAAGTTTTCCACTGGTCTTCAGTTAGCCTGTCAACCCCTCAGGGGAAAACCTTGAGTCCTTCACCTCAGGGTACCTTGTCCAAGGTCTTAACACACTGCAAACACTCAACAATTCTTTATTAATTGTCAGACACTTATTTACACCCTAGTCTGAGTATAGGTTTATGTGTTCCATTCCTCACTGTTACTGGTGATGCCTTATCTCCAAATGGAGAATGAAAAGCTGAATAAAGTTTTGATTTAGCTATTTAGATTGAGGAAAAGGAGATGGGTTTAGAGAGAAGAAAAATAATATTTGTTGAGAACCTGCTTTAGATAGGTTTTCTTATCGACTTTATCCAAATTATTCTGTGGGATAGGAACATCTCCCCCCCATCTTACAGATAGGTAAATTGAGGTCCAGAGAGGTTATGGCTTTTGAGACAACCTGGCAAGAGTTGGGTTAAAATCCCAATCTGGCCACTGCACCGAGTCCTCCTGTCCTTGGCCAAGCCACTGAATTCTGAGCATGTGGAAGCTACCCACCCCAAGACCTTCTCCTGGTCACCAACTATTCTTAAAACTAAGCATAGACACCCTGCCAGAATGGAATTGATGGGGGTGTGAAGAATGGAACACCTTTTCCTCTCCCGAATTCTACTTGGTGGTAGAGTCCTGTAAGGGGCTGTTATCACAGGGCAGAGGTATCAGAGAGAAAGCATGACTAAAGAAAGAAGTTAAACAGCAAACACACAGTAAAGACTCACTGAAGATAGGTCATTCAGCATTAGGGGACCTGGGACTCTCAGACACAGAGATTTAAATGCCCTACCTCAGCAGCCAGACTGCTTTTGTTTCACTACCTTTGAAAAGATTTAACCCTGATTATGGGCTCCAGAGTCATCAAATATATGACATACAGGACCTCTAAACAATGAGAGTCAAATTTAGACAAATGGCTCTGCTCAGTTCTCTGGCTCCCCCAAAGACTGGCCGCTGAAGACTTACGTAGAAACTGATTTTTTATTTTTAAGATTTTATTTATTTATTTGACAGAGAGAGAGATCACAAATAAGCAGAGAGGCAGGCAGAGAGAGTAGGGGAAGCAGAGAGCCCCTCTGCTCCCTACTGAGCAGACAGCCCCATGTGGGGCTTGATCCCAGGACCCTGAGACCATGACCTAAGCCTAAGGCAGAGGGTTAACCCACTGAGCCACCCAGGCACCCCATATGATTTTTAAAATTGAGTGAAATCTCCTAAGCCATGGGTTTCACGCGCTTCCATCACACATATCCCATATCCCCCGAAGTGAGAAGTGGAGAGAAAGGCATCAGCCACTCGGCTCCAACTGGTGGAGGCATGGCACAGCAAGGCCAGGACTGTGTGGGTAGGCCTGGTCTGCACAAAGGGCACCAGGCCCTGGGGCTCTAGGGAAGGTAACAGTCAACCCAGGCTCCCTTCCCCGAGTCACAGGCCCTGATATGGGGTTAAGCCTGCCTGGAGGAAGGGACCCTTTGTTCTAATTTGCACAAAATTATCATTCTGGCCAGTGGCGCTGAAACGCAGACCCAGAATTGACCAAGCCTCAATATTTTTGAGAAAATCCAGAAATTTATAGCTGTATATACAATCTTCCATTTTGTTCATGTTCCTCAAATTTTAAAAAAGGAAAAAAAAAACCATGTGGGAGTCCACTTGGCTCCCAGGATGTCATGAGGCATAGGTGCTTTAGAAAAATCAAAAGCAATTATGATGGCACCATTATTTATCGGAAGAACTCCTAAGAACATTCTGTATTAATTTTTTTTAAAGGATGATTACTTCTCACACATTCACACATCCTAAGCTCCCAGGACAGTCTCTGCCCTGGGCCTTCCAGAGTCTAGTTAGGCAAATATGTATGCGGGCAGTATTTTCAAGGCTGGGTGAGAAGGACCATAATGGGTATAAATGAAATACCACAGGAGCAGAGAGGAAGGGAGACATTTTCTTTTGAGGGGAGCTGAGAAGAGTTTCCCCAAAAGAGGCCACAATGATGGCTGTGACTCCCTGGGGCCAACTTCTTGGTACCTCTGTGTGGATTCAGCAAATAGAATTGAGAATATTGGTGGTAATGGGACAGGCAACTATCTTTTGAAGACTTTGCCGGGCAAAAATCTACAATTAGGATAACAGTCTATTCAAGCTGAGAGAGAACTTAGAAACTGTTCCTTCAATCTCATCACGTAACAGGGGGACCTTGTACTTCCAGGGCCAGAAGAATGAAGGTGGTGAGCCCTCGATCATTCCGGAGAGACAGCCCACAGCACGGCAAGGGACAGAATGCATCTTCGAGACTGAATTCAGTGTGCTTTTCGTGAAGCCATTTTCCCCCCCAACCATAAGCAGAGGAAATACAGAGCATTTCTCTCTGGTTTACAACTCCTTGATGAAGACAGATAAAATTCCTCTAATGACGTCGGCAGCCTCTGCTTTTCCCCACAATGTATCCTGGAAACCAGGCCAGAAAGACTTTCCCACCAGAACAACAGTGGAACTGGGTGATGCTTTCTCCACCAAGGATGTGGTATCAAACAGACCAGACACAACTCATAACGCACAATAATAGCAAGGTTACAACAGCAGTGAGCCTCGGAAGACATTTAAAATGGTAAATTATGTTCCAACGCACACCATGTGGGTTTAATTACATGGATCAAAGTATGATCAGAAATAAACTCAAAACTGTATTCTAGCCATTAAACTACAGTAGTGAACATTAAATATTCAATAATTCAATATTTGATTTGCTTCCTTAGAATTTAGAAGAGCTTCGTGAAGATGATTTATTAGATTGCCTTGGTCTCTTAAGAGGTCACCTAAGAGAGGCCCTTGGGTGACTCAGTCCGTTAAGCATCTCACTCTTGGTTTCAGCTCAGGTCATGACTCCAGGGTCCTGGATCGAGCCCCGCATCAGGATCCCTGCTCAATGGAGAGCCTGCTTCTCTCTCTCTTTCCTGCTCACTGTCTCTGTCTTTCTCTCCCAAGTAAATAAAATCTTAAAAAAAAAAAAAAAGGTCACATAAGGAGTGGGCATTAGGGCTGTCACCCCTTATCGACACTCTGGCCTCTGAGCTCTGTGTGTCTGCTCGGTCCTACCCCCGGGTGCTCCATCCTGTGATGGAAAAGCCAAGGTCCCTGCATGAGGCTGGTGGTCTAGTGGGGGAAACAGAGATGTCGGTGATGTTGTACTTTGTCAGATTGCAGGCACCATGGATTCTGGTGCCATGTTTTTGTGAGACACTAAGTAAAAACACTACGGGTTAAATGGTGGCGTGCCCTGTGACTTTGGGGCCTGGTGCACGGACCCACCATGCCGACCTTCCCCAGCTTCTTTCTTCTGAGGCATTTGGTGATTCTCCGGCCTTCTGCTTCCCTGCTTGGCCTGTGCTAGGCAGTCCTTTCACATACAGCTCCGTAAAACTCCCAGAAGTTTCCTCTCTCTGGGCACATAAAGCACCTAGTGGTTGCTTTACAAGATAATATGGAAGTGTGGTCATTTCTTCAAAGATGAGCTTCTGCTTTATAAATATAAAAGGGAAATCTGCCACTCTGTCTTCGCCTTTTTGTAAACTGTTTATTTATTTATCAATTGGCTCATTGATTCATTTATTTATTTAGAATGAGAGTGAACAGGGGGTGGGGAGGCAGAGAGAGAGAATCTCCAGCAGACTCCCTGTTCAGTGTGGGGCCTGACATGGAGTCAATCTTATGAGATGAAACCAAGGGTTGGATGCTTAACTGACGGAGCCACCAGGCACCCTGTCTTTGCCTTTCTGTGCAAGTGATAACTCCCTCTCCATGGAGAAACATCGTGTCTATAGTGACAGGGGGCTGGTGAGGCAGGAGAACAAAGGTGGGGCTGGGGAGGTAACTGGAGACCTATCACAGAGGCAGCATCTACTGACCATCCCTCTGCTTAGCAGAACCTTCAGCACCCGGTTTGGGAAAGGAAAGGAGGCCAAACTCCAAATACACTTTCTGAGGGGTGGGGGTAGCTTAGGGCAATGGGGTAGGCAGCACCAACAACATAATTTGAAAGGGCCTAATGCAAAATGAAAATGTGGGGTCTGTTGTTCCAAAATTAAGGATTTCAAGATGGCGACAGCAGAATCTTAAACGTGTGTGGGGCCCTTCTGAGCATGGGGCCCAGTGCTGCTTCACAGGCTACAAACCTCTGAGGTGCGCCATGTGGGTAGGTACGATGCTTGTCGCCTCAGGGAAAAAGAAGAGGATGTTAAAATGAGATTTGGGGACTACATGTAGCTTTAGATTATCAGGGACATCATTTCTAGGCTCATGTAAATTGGCCCAGATGATGGAGTGTTGGCTGGAAAACTCAGAGAGATTGTTAAAATGGAGGTAGAACTTTTCTTCTTTCTAAATTCTGCTTCTTTAAATTTTTTTTAACTGTGGTAAAATACATATAAAATGTATCATTTTAACCATTTTTAAAAAGGTTTATTTGTTTATTTGAGAGAGAGAGAGAAAGTGTGTGCGCACGTGTGGGAGGGCAGAGGGAAAAGCGGGCTCTCTGTTGAGCAGGAAGCCCTATGTGGAAAGCCTGACGTGGGGCTCTATGTGGGGCTCAATCCTGAGATTCCAGGAGCATGACCTGAGCCAAAGGCAGAGCTGAACTGACTGAGTCACCCGGGGACCCCACTTCTTAACCATTTTTAAGTGTACAATTCAGGGGCACTAAAAACATTCATAAGGTCGTGAAACTATCAACACTCTCTTACACCTACTTTTTTAGCAGCCCCAGCAAAAATTCTGTCCCCGTTAAACAATAACTCCTTGCCCCCTCACCCCTAATAACTTCCATTGTACTTTCTGTCTCTGTGAATTTGTCTCTCCTAGCTTTGGAGGTAGAATTCTTAACTATTACCCATTTTTTTCCTAATGGTTTCAATCCCAAATGGTGAAGACCATCTGGTGTTTTGCGAGTCCTCGGTCCCCCTCACCTGCATGTAGATCAGCTGGAGCGCTGCTGGGCAGTCCATCAGCACGGAGTCCAGGGATGGGTCCATGTACCTGTGTGGTTCAGGAGCATTAAGTTCATTTAGACGCCATGGCTGGTGGGCACACCTGGGAGCCAGCACTCTCTGCGGTGGTGGCCTCCTACACTTGAAACTGAGCCCCCCACTTACTAACAACCCTTTCCTCGCCTAGCTTTTAGTTTGTCCCTCCAGCTCTCTGTCCCCGACTTTCTTTACACTCTACGCTCTTGCCTGGTGGACCCTGAGAGGAAAGATGCCAAACGCTAAAGCTGATGGAAAATGGCCCACAACCCGTTCACACTCAGTCCCCGACTGTGCATGCCGTCTCCCCACCCCACAGTAGAGTGTCTTCATCAGCCCCGTACCCACATCTGTATCACTGCTCCATGCCCAGGCCACCCAAGCTTCTTCCTTTGTCAGGCCCCCTGCCTCAGCCCTGCCCCTCTGGGCCAGGCTCTATATTCTAACCTGAGTGCTCTTTCCTGAGTAACCTTTGGACTCTCAGTCCCAGGAGTTAGGTCATTCATCCTGCTCCTCTCCATGGTGCCTATCATGGGACACCTAGCTTTCATTTCCAGCTCCACCTAGGACCCACCCCTCTCCCTCACACTCTACATTCCAACCATGTGTTCTCTCCTCTGCCTGGAAGACCACTGGCCTCTCCAGCCTCCAACCCTGACTCGCCTGCCTCTTCCAGCATCCTCTTGTCCCCACTCCCCAAGGAGCTTCCACTCCATCCGTTAGCACCCTAAATTCCTCCTGACCACTGCTCTCCTCAAGTGGACCCTGACACCAGGTAGGTCGGGGCTGCTGTCCTATTTGGAGTTGCCCCTCTGGACCTTCGCAGAGTGACTTGCAAATGGCAGGGCTCCATGTCTGTCTAACGGATCCAGGCTCACCAGGATAAACTGAGATCCTAGCTCCCGTATAAGTACAGGAGCTGCTAAGAATGGATAGAAATGGTCAGGAAAGGACCCACAGCAGCTGGTCTAAACCAATCTGAAGGCAGACGTAAGCAGAATCACTGCACTTAGAAATGAATGGTTAACAAACCAATGGGATTGGCACGGACTAGGAAAGGACGAAAATGTGACTTGAAGATCACCTTCCTCCTGGGGGGTAGGGAGCGGCACCGGAAGCCACCGTTATATTCTTTTTAGCCAGCTTGCCATGCAGCACATGCACCCTCTTCTCTGTGGCAGAGAAGAACTGTTGCGTCAGAACTAGAGAGTCCCCAGACCCATCCCACACTGGGGCTCCGAGAGGCCAGGGCGGGCTCCCTCTGGTCTGCAAGGAACCGTATCATAATTGGAGAAATGCCACCAGAGAATTCACAGACCACAAAAAATCCCCCAGAGGCTGGCAAGGCTTCATTGTGATGCTTCACCTGCCAGGAATCCCACAGCTTATGGCAGCCAAGCCAGCCTCCCTGTTCCCACTCGGTTAGACTTTTCCTAGAAAGAGAACAACGCTCTTTTAGGATCATACTCCAGGCTCTCCGCCTCGAATGACATGACCCTCAGCTCTAACAATCGGAGTGACAACTCCCATCTTCCCAGTTCCCATAAGCAAAGGCAATCTGCCTGGATCCGAGAGGCTGACATGTGAATGACATTTTCTCTTACACTGATGATCTAGAATATACCTGTTTAATGAAGACATAGGCAAAGCCCAATTTCCAATTAAGGCTTCAAAATGAGGGACAGAGTCTTCATGTCTTCTTTGATGTCAAGTTCTCTGGAGAGCCCTTGAGCAAAGCAGTCTAAGCCCCAGGGATTTCTGTTGTTACTGTTATTACTATTATCATTATTATCCTCAATATAACAGCAACAAACAAGACCAAAATTTATTGAGCATGTGGAATTATTTTATTTAACCCGCATACTAAGTGTGTGGGGTAGATTCTTACTATCATTCCCCATTTTACAGATAAAGAAACTGAGGCTTAGTGAGCTTGAGTAACTTGGCTAAGGTTATTCAACTCAAACCTGAGAGGGTTGGGATTTAGATTCACATACTCTGACCCCAGGAACAATCATGCTCACTTGTCATACTAAACAACTTCCAGAAACACTTAGATAGAACTGCTCAAGGTTTTTCCTTTTCTCCTTCTCAGGGTTCCATGCCACAGATTTTGACAGTTTCTCAGAATACTTTGAATAGCAGTATATGAACTTTTAGCCTTGCCCAGAACATCCTTCCAAAATTCAAAACCACAGACTGGAGTTCTAAGCGAGACATCATGAGGTCAAGATCGCTACTATTCCTAGATTACAAAATGCCTTTCTTTAAAACTTTTGTGATCAGATGACAAAATAGCTGGGCTGGGAGACAGTGAGCCAAAGAAGCCATCCAGTACAGCCATGGTATAAACATTGCAGACTACACATTATGGGATATACGGGGGGGGATGCTTCTTCTTCTTCTTCTTCTTCTTTTTTTTTTTTTTTAAGATTTATTTATTTGAGAGAGAGAGAGAGCATGAGAGAGAATGGGGGGAAGAGCAGAGGGAAAGAATCCCAAGCAGACTCCCCACTGAGCATGGAGCCCGACATGGGGCTCGATCTCACAGCCCTGACACCCATGACCTGAGCTGAAATCAAGAGTCAGACGTTCAGCCTACTCGGGACCCAGGCATCCTGGGGTACTTCTTGTTATTTTCTGTTTGTTTGCTGTCCCTAGGGCTTCCTGTTTCTGGGGGAAAGGGTAGTATTTTCTCATAGGGGTTTCTCAGTTTCTCAGGAAACTGAGTAGTTTCTCAGTCTAGGGGTATGGCTGGCGCTGGCTCATATGCATTTATTGTTGGAATCCTCTAGGAACGTAAGCGGAATAATACTTAAGAGTTCAAATTTAGGGCAAGTTGGCTGAGTCCACCCTTTGCCTTCAGGGAATACCACAGTTCAACAGATGAATCGTACCTGCTTGTAATCATCAACCAATTCCTTCAATTAACCCAGCTGATAATCCATTCCAAAGCAAGCCCACAATCTGCAGCACCTTGGCATTCCTGCTTCCATCCCTACCCCAACAGCACTGGCTTTTCAAGCCTTGCGTTCATGGCCACTGTGTCCATGACAAGAACCCTCAAGTACTTATGGAGACCAGTGAAAGTCATCCTCAACATCTTACTGTTTAGGACAAATATTCTGGTTCACTCTCGGCTCTCTCTCCTTTATTGCTCTCCTCTCAACTGTCCCCACATTCCTGGTCCCTCTCTAGCTGTTAGGTTGTGAGCTGACAGGGTGAGACCAACAAATTCTCAATAGGAATTCAAAACATCCTCAAAATACCTCTGGTCACCATAAATGCTTACCACTTCCTCAGTTCAACCTTGCAGTTTTCCGCTTCAGCGCTTCGAAGACTCACATAAGGGAGTTCAAAGTCCACCAATTTTTTCATGACTAGAGAAAGGGGAAAGAGAATCCTACTGGTTGAAATAGCACATATAGTTTACATACTGAGGCTTCTGAAATGAGAAAATTAAGTGTTACTGTTGGAAAGGATAAAATCACAACAATAACATTCCCTTGCATTTGTACACAATTATTAACTTTCTGAAATTCCCTTAAAAAATAAATAGCATTTGGGGCACCTGGGTGGCTCAGTGGGTTGAAGCCTCTGCCTTCAACTCGGGTCATCATCCCGGGGTCCTGGGATCGAGCCCTACATCGGGCTCTCTGCTCAGTGGGGAGCCTGCTTCCCTTACTCTCTCTGCCTGCCTCTCTGCCTACTTGTGATCTCTGTCTGTCAAATAAATAAATAAATAAATAAATAAATAAATAAAATCTTAAAAAAAATAAGTAAGCATTTGATCCTCATAAAATATCAACACCTTTAGTAGGGGGTATTTTACCCTGGGATACTGAAGAAAAACCTGAGGTCCAGAGAGGTCTGGTGCCTTCACCAGCCCACGGCAGATCCCAGTGGCCAAGCTGCAACCCAAACCTCTTAATTCCAACTCAAAACAACCTCTCTGTAGCTTCTTGGGAACTTATGGAAACTGGCTTCAGATAATCAATACTATTTCACAAGTAAATAACTTGTTCTATCTTAGACATACACTGTAGAGAAATCCGAAAGCCATGTGAATCATACCATCATGTTTCAGTAACTCATCACTCAAGTTTGAAGAATCTGAGAACTTATCGATAGCATCCACATTTTACAGCCAACATTCCCAAACGAGGAGAAGTGATGGTGTGATGGGATGTCCTGACACCTGGAGTCTAGCTGTCCATTTTGAGGTTATAGGGTGGCTGGTGGTCAGCAGCCAGGGTGCGAGGGTCACGGTGAAACAGGCCCTGGGCCTGGGACCAGGGCAGGCATGTGATGCAGTGCAGTTGCTGGAAGGACCTGACATCTTGCTACTGTGTGTGCACCCCACGCCACCTCTGCTCAGCCCTAGCTCGCCCTGAACACAGACACAACTTTCCATCCCCCACTTTTGCTCCAGGGGCTGGGACAGTAGTAGGGCCCATGCACCGTCCTCACTCGGCTGTATCTCCTGCATCCTATGGGCTGGGCACCTGCCCACACCAACCCTCCCCGGCTCCTGGCTGCCCTGCATTCCTTCTCTCCTTACCAGACTGTTCGCCCTCTTTGCAAAACCGAATGAGAAAGAGGCCGAAGTAGCCCAAGAGCTCCTGACTCAGTCCAATTCTCTGTGACACCACCTGTAACCAAAGACAAGAAAAGTTAGGAACGTCCGCCATGCTAACAGTGATGGGCAGAATTTGAAAACTGCCTGTAAACTCGATAAAAAGGGGCTTTGATGGGTTGCTGACATTAAAAGGAATCTTTTCCGAATCTAAAAGTGATCATACTAATTTTAGAAAATTAAGAAATTCAAAAAATTAGAGTGAAGAAAATAAAAATCAGCTCCAGCACAATGGACACGAGCCAACCTCTGCCAAGGCTGGTTGTCCCATCTCGGACACAGATGTGTCTCCCAGAGACTTTGGTCTTTACAGTCCACTGGAGGGCAGCAGTCATTCTCCATGTTCATCTGTCCTTCTGCGGTCAGCCACTGGGGCCCCCACACCAGCTGACCTTCCTATGGGCTGGTTTATCTGACACGGGGGAAAAGGGACATGCCCTTCCACTTGGCTGTCCAAGCTACGGGCCGTCTTTGACTCCCCGGGCCTGCTTCTGTCTGATATCTCCAGTGACAGTCAAGTCTAATTCGTCTGACGTTCGCTCAGTGAACCTCAGATCCCAGGCACAGGCTGCTTTCCTTTCATGTTCCTCCCTGGCTTTTCTGTCAAATGGCTTTCCTTCCAACGGTTTCATTTTTGCCAGTGGGTCATGAGGCTGGAAGCTCATTGTGTCTTACACTGACTCACCTTCCCTCGGCGGGAATGTCCATGTTACCACAGATTCTCCCCTTCTTCGCCCACCCAGACCCTCCCCCTTGAAGCCCGGGCCCCGGAGTGATTTCTTTGCTTGCACCCCCTAAATGCACTAGACCACCTCTGGGGCCCTCAAGTGTTCACCTTTACTGCCGTATGTGTGAGCTGATGCTTTAAGCATGACTCCAAGGGGACAGCTGTACAAATATGAGGCTCAAAGGGGTCCTTTTCCCGTCAGGGATCTGTAAGTTACCTCAGGAGACTGTCTTAGTAGGTGGGTGAAATGAGGGGGTGTTCTCGGCAGAGCTTTGAAAATAAAGAGGAGCCTGGGAACTTTTCACACGTTCACTCAAGGCTTGTCCCCATTTGCCTTCTTCCTACCTCACCCATCCCCATGTCCTGGCAAAAACCCCAAATCAAACCCAGTGCTCCGCTCCTGGGCGCGCAGGGGTGAGTGTGTGCTGGGACGTAACAGGCTGCAAGGACATCTTTTCCTAGAGTGTGACCCACGTCCGTTTAGATTAGACTCCTCTCTTCTCTGACTCACTCGGTGAAAACAGCAAGCTCTCGTGCCAGGACAGATAGAGTGGGGGGAGAGAATGGAGAAGCCCTTTTGTAATTTATAAAGACATAAACCCACACACCTTCTTTTGAGAGGAGTGAACGTGGACAAAAAGAGACCCGGTATGTTCTTCTTAGCAAATGTTAAGGACACTTGGAAACACAACCACCACCAGTAAAACCGAATTAGCGCAAATGCGTTAAAAACCAAAAGAAGATTTTAGCTGGTTGCTGGTCCTTTAAGGAGCCCAGCAGGATGGTGGTGAGTTGCAGAGTAGGGGCCCCGTATGCTTGAGGAGATATAAACAATGGTTTTCAGTTACAAAATGGAACTTACATTTCTATGCAAGCTGGAGAGGTTCCCAGCTGCTGGAGGGGAATTCACCTGTCTGCCTGGCCAAGGGCTCATTTTACTTTTTATAGAAACTCCATGGCTTGAAGGGCGGAACCTCCAGGTGAACTTCCCTGATGTTAATGTTGTCAGTGTCAGGAGTGTGAATTTCTCACGAGTCAGTGAGATTGGAAGAGGGAAAGTATATTTTTCTGAGACAACAAATGCACCTCCTTAAATCTATCCTATTAGTTACAAGGGGAACTGGGCAAAACAGATGGGATTGCGGAACCCTAGGCTTACTACCCTACTCAATAGTGACTCAGCGCTCCCGCCAATAATTATTACTATCAATAATAATACCCATACTGAGAAATAACCATAGCCACCACTGTTGATGGAACATGGGCTATTTCTATAATTACTTGGACATGGTCTTGAAAGGTTAAGCCACTTACCCAGACCCACACAGTTATGACATGGCAGTGCCATCATTTGAATCCAGCTCTTGCCCTGACCCCAGGGAAGTAGAGACCCCAAACTCCCACCAGCAGCCAACTTCAGCTGCACATACGTCTCTTCAGCCCAGTGAGCCCAGGATGGGACAAACATGTCAATAATGAAGCTGTCAGGCATGGCAGGGGC
Organism: Mellivora capensis; assembly: GCA_004024625.1. Lineage (NCBI taxonomy): Eukaryota > Metazoa > Chordata > Mammalia > Carnivora > Mustelidae > Mellivora > Mellivora capensis. The sequence goes on from PISX010018487.1 coordinate 29,811, forward strand.
TTCCAGTTTTCCACGGGCCCTGCCATTCCCGAATTATCTCACATCCCTCATTGGCACCCCTGCGTTACAGGCCTGGCCCTGGAGGCGTCTGGGTCTCTGGCCTCTGCCCTATTACTGTCCTTCTCCTTCACTCATGTGTCAGTCTCCCGCTCTGCAGGTCCTCTGGGGGACAATTGAGGGAACGGTGTTTTTGTACTTGAGAGGTTTTTTTGTTTTACGTTTGTTTTTGTTTTTTTTAAATAAATCCCTCAGGCATTAAGTGTCCAGGGCCTCTGATGTTTTTTAGAAAGGTCATACTGGAGGTCAGGATAGAAGACTGGCGAGACTGCAAGCTGGGACTACTTTTGGGGCTGCTATAGAAATCTAGCTGAGAAATAAAGGCTCAAAATGAGGGTGTGAGGATGGAGAGGAGAAAATGGAGATGGGAATTGTTAAGAGAGAGACTTGGGACACGAGGTCAGTAGGATTTTGGGGGGGCGGGGGTTGGTTAAGTAGGGGGACCCTGGGGTAACTTCTTCATGGAGGGCCTCAGCGATGAGGTGGCTGCTGATCCCATTTCAACAGGACAACGGTACAGGAGCCAAGAAAAGGTGATGTGCAGTGACTGTCGTAGGAAGGAAGGTCCAAAACGATCACTTTTGGGTAGAGCCAAGACCCTAGAGAAAGGACAAAACTGCTCTTTGGAGACCAAGAGGGCATGGGCCGACTTCAAACTCCAGGCTAGAAAGAGGAGCCATGATGCAGGGAGAGGCCGTCCACCCACACCACGGTCTCAGGTAAAAGTGGGCCTGAGAGCTGGGAACCCAACAGGGAGGAATTGTTTCCTGCCCAGAAGGTATCAGGTACCACCTCCCCAGCACAAGAATATTCTGTCCTTGGAAGACCCTAGAAACTTCCTGACCTCCACCTGGTTATAACTTTATATTTCCCTCATATACTTCTCTGGAAGATTAGAACTAAAACCCTCCAAAGGAAAGGGACCTGGGAACAGTGTGTGGATGTGAGAAGCCAGTGTCTTCTTGGCATCCAGGGAAGGGAGGAAAGGCCCCAGGGACAGAGCTGGTAACGGCTGCCATCTAAAGACGGGGAGGGTAGTCTCTGGGTCTTGTCCTCAGACTTCACAGAACCAACTAGAATTCAGGTCCGGCCCTCTGGACCCAGAGTTAGACCTGCTATGTTGTGGTTTCAGGGATTTTCCCTGTGGGGGAGGAGGGACAACTCTCAGCCTTTGAGAATTCCTCTGTCACTCTCTGACAGGACCTGTCACCAGCCTACCTGGGTACTGCCTGTTTCAGCCTCGTCTGGATTCCTCTCCCTTTCTTGCTCCCAACTATGAGGCATCCCATCATAAAGCACTTGGCATATTTCCAGGGTACAACCTTGGCTGAGTCCCAGGTGACTGAGAGCAGCCTTGGGGAGGGTCTAAAAGGTGTCTGGGAAGTTGATGTCCACAAAGAGAGTAAAACCAAAGACGCTCTGGAGGATTGGCTGTAGTTCAGATTCCTTGGTCCATCTCCCAGAAAATCCCAGCATTTCAACAGATACGTCATCCACAGTAAAAAGATAGGCGGGAAGATTCTGGAAGGTAACTTTATCCTAGTCCCTGCCTTCAAACAGAATGATTCCTAAATTTGGTTCTGGAGTTTCGACAAAGTTTACCTCCAGGACTCTTTCAGCAGTATCTGATGTTAGAATTTCGACTGGAATATTCCTTCCATCTGGCAGAAATATATCCAGAGAGGCTGTCTTGGTAGTGATGCTAAATGTGTCCTGCAAGCAAAAGAAAAGTACAGTGAGCCCTCACAGTGCCCTTCAGTGGGGCACACGGAGCAGGAACCGTCAGTGACTTCCTCTACCTGGGCCCTCAGGGCGTACACACAGAGCTGACTGCACAGATGGTGGATGGAGTCCTGAGGGGCAGGGAGGGGTGGGGCAGCGTGTGGAGAGGCTGAGACAAAGCAATGACATGCAGCTTGAATAATTTCCAAATAAACAATAAAGTATCCATTTTAAGGGGAAAATGACCCCGCGACATCTCAGATTTTAATTCTCACTTTGACTATTTCCCGGCCTCCCTACAAGTCCAGCATCTGCAATAATTTATGATTTTGCTATAGCAAAAATCTGAAGTGTGCAAACCACGAGGCCTGAACGAGGAAGCATGTCACTATCTGGGGAGCGAGTGTCCAGTCCTGCTTTGCTCGTGCTTACCCACTCTGCAAGGGGCTGCGTGGGCACTAGAGGCGACCACAAACCTGGGCGCCTGTGAAGTTCTTGGGTGAAATGCTCTAAAATGTCAAGGACGTGCTAGAGACCCTGGGAAGGCCTTCAGGGCTCGGGAAAGTGTGAAGCTGTAACTGGTGCTCAGTTACCACAGAGAGGGGGGCCCCCAGGAGGAGGCATGGGCAGCGCTGCCCAGCCGAGCCTGCAGGGCAGCTATGTCTGGGGGAAAGCTGTTTTTAGCTCCTGCCAAGTGGGATGCTGTCAGTCCACAGGGCTGCCTCATCTCTGGGAGACTGATTCAGGTCACAGCCTTTCTGATCCCAGGATCTACGACAGGATTAAACCCTAATGCACCAACGTATCCACCGTAGGCAATGAGTTTGCTTCTCTCCTCAGCATCTAGAGTAACAGTGGTTATGAACCATCCTGGGGAGAACTGAGAGAAACCCTATCTGTGTTCTAAGCTTACTAATAAGCTAGAATATCAGTAATACAGGGGTGCCTAGACAATGTGCACCCAGCCCAGGTTACTACCTTTCTGGTATCAGGCTGGGGGAGAGAAGAACCAAATGGCCAATCCTAAGAGAGTTCGGAGATCACAGAGTTGCACTCAGGTGAGCTGACCAACTGGGACCTTTCCCTTCAAAAGGGAACACCTCCCCTTTCCTCACCCCGACCACATTCACAGATACGACAGATCAGGTTTTATAGGGAACTTGGGGAATCCAACAGCTCAACTGCATTACCCAGGTACCTCAAAAGGCCGATCACATTAATGAAAGGCTTACTTTTCCTAATTTTATTATCAAAGGGCAAGCTTTGACTTTAAATTTTAACTACCCTCTCCCCACCATGTACTTACAATTACTAACTTTCTATGGACTCCCTCAAAATAACTGTTGCAAATAGTCTCTTTTCTAGGTACATCTTTGCCTATATGTTGGCTCTTCAAGTGTTGGGGCCTATAATCACAGAGATCTCTTACCTCAGGGGAAAAACACTCAAAACAAATGAAAAGAATGCCATTGCTTTTTGGTAAGATTCTGAAGGAAATCCTAGCATTAATTTATATTATCTTATAAATTGGCAACTCCCAAGTCAAACCAAATTGCAGACCGGTAAGATAGCTAAATTACATGAATGGCTAAAGGCTGTTTTATATATATATACATATATATATATATGTATATATATGCATACCTTTATTAAATTCTTCTGCAAAAGTGAGAAAGCAGGTTGGATTGGCAGAGTGGGTCAGATTATAAAGGACCCTGAAATCAGACACTTGAAGATTTTATTAAAAACGCAAAAGAAAAAAAAAAGGAAAAAAAAACGCAAAAGAAAGCAGAAGGCTGGAAACAGAGTTATGGAAAGACCTGCCTAGTCGTGTGGTGAAAATGAATGGGAAGGGGGGGTGGGGTCGGGGAAACTCAGAGGTCAGCTGCAGCAATCCCCTTGGAGGCTCCAAGGGACTGGGCTGGACCATGTGAGGAAACTGGTTCCAAGCGCAGCTCCTGCACTCACCATATGGGACCTTGTGCAAACCTGGAGAGGTTACTTGCCCTCTGTATTCCTCATTCCTTCAGCTCTAAAATAAGGATGGCAATAGGGCCCACCTCATAGGGCTGTGGTCAAGATTCAGGGAAGCAAGGTGTGGAACTTGGAACAATACTCACAGCAAACGCCCAACTGGGTTATATTGTAGCGTTACTGCTAGTGGAAGGAAGGAAGAGGAAGTCATGTCCCTTTCATTAGAATGAGTGCCAACAGGTAAGAAATAAAGGATTCAAGAGAAGAGTCAGGAAGATATTTTTAACATTCATATCCAGTCAAGTTCCGAGTTGTGCGTATTCTATATCTTACGCTCTTAGCTCTTGAATCCATCCACTTTTCCTCTCGCCACCAGCATCTTAGACCCAACTGATACCTCCTCCCCCAGACTCCTGCAATGGCCTCCTGGCTTCCACTCTTCTTCTTCTTCTTCTTCTTCTTTTTTTTTTAATTTTTGTGTGAGAGAGAGAGAGAGTGAGCACATGAGTGACAGGGGTAGGGGGCGCACAGAGGGAGAAAGAGAAGCAGACTCCCCACTGAGCAGGAAGCCCAACGCAGGGCTTAATCCCAGGACCCCAGGATCAGGACTCAAGCCAAAGGCAGACTCTTAACTGTCTGAGCCACCCAGGCGCCCCACCGGTTTCCATTCTCCTCCACTACAAAGCACTCTCCACATAGCAGCCAAAGAAGTATTTTTAAAACGCAAACCTAAAAATGTTTTCCCCTCGCTTAAAACCCTCCAATGTCCTTACCTTGCTCATGGAAGACAGCAATGCTCATCACTATACAACCAACACTGGCCTTAATAATGCTCACAGGATGCCATAAGGAAAAACACGATTTTTCTCTACTCACCCCACTTCTGACACTATCTACCTGGAGTTAGCGCAGACCCCACAGGTTAAGGCCTCAGTCCCACAAGATGGCCTCTCCCCATTTCCGATCCCAGTCATAGGTCCAGGCCTCCCACACTTCTGACCAACCGGCTAGAAATCAGGGGTTTCCACGACACCCTCCTCAAGATTGGTAATTTTCAAGAAATGCTCCCAGAACTCAGGAAAGCTCTTTGTACCTACCATCACCCACTTATTATGAAGGACACAACCCAGAAACAGCCAAATGGAAAAGATGCATTAGGGCAAGGAACGTGGAAAGGGACACACAGCTTCCATACCCTCTCTGGGCAAACCCTGCCAGCATCTTAGCATGTTCACAACTCCAAAGCTCTTCGAACCCCACAGTTCGGGGACTTTTATGGAGGTTTTATCACACAGGCTTTGATAAACATTCTTTTTAAAAAAAAAAAAGATTTTATTTATTTGACAGACAGAGATCACAAGTAGACAGAGAAGCAGGCAGAGAGAGAGAGGAGGAAGCAGGCTCCCCGCTGAGCAGAGAGCCCGATGTGGGACTCGATCCCAGGACCTTGAGATCATGACCTGAGCTGAAGGCAGAGGCTTAACCCACTGAGCCATCCAGGCGCCCTTGATAAACATTATTAAGAGGAAGTAAAGAAATAGTCACTTCTCAGATCCCCCAAGCAAAGGCAGAATGAGCTAGACTTCCCAAGTCAGTAGGTTGTCCCTAACTTTCCAGGCACACAAAAGCTACTCCAAATACTTTCTCAAACTTGTTGTTCACATCAGACCATAGGATACTATGTTTAAGAATCAAGAACATTAAAAAAGTCTTTAGTCTAAAGACTTTGATTTCACCTTTTCAAAAATCCCTTTATCTCCAAGGCGATCACAGGGGAAAAACATAGAGCATGGTAAATGAAGGGGGTCTAGAGACACAAAACAAAAGGGATGTGGTTAGGGGCAGGGCTGGGTGAGCTACCATTACTCTAGAAATTTCTCATAACATCCACGGAGCAGGGCCTCGGGGTCTAGGCTCCTTGGGTTCAGATCCCAGCTCTTTCATGTATGAGCTATGTGCCCTTGGACAAGTTACTTCACCTGAAAAAGAGATCCTAATGGCAACTCCTTCAACAAGTTGTGCTGGATAAACGAGAGAATGCACATAAAGCATGAGGCCTCGCCCAGGTTACATCACCCCACAGCAGGAAACCCCCCTTGTTTTTGCAACTTGCATATGACCATCCTTGATAAAAGGTTTCCTCAGGAGGGCGGGTGGGAAACTTGCACGCATTCAGGTTTCTCATGTCCTGTGTTCTTGCCCAGAGAGAAGACGCTCTTGTACTGCTCAGCCCAGAGGGCCTGACCTGGGAGCCTGTGATAACCTGGCAATAATCACTTGTTGAGTGCAGGCCAAGCACTTATCAGAAGAGGTGCAAATATGCAGGTCTGTAGAATATTGAGCTGGGCAAAACCTTTCATAGTCTAGCAAATCCATGCATCACCACTGCTCCTTCCAGTTCTCCCGGCTCCCCTGCGCCCTGCACTAAGCAATCTGGCTGCAAGCTCAGTGGGCTGACCTCTCCTGCATTTATCGCATCTATTTACTGCCAGTAAATCGCTCTGGCCCTGCAAGGTGGTCAGGGAAGGGATTCCTGGAAGTTGGAGTAGACTCACCCCCATTGCTAAGTGGCTACTGTTTCCCTTTTACTAATATCAGTCCTGAGGCTTCCAGGAGGCCAGACACTGTGTTTTGTTGTTTTGTCCCTAACAGGAAGAAAAAAGTTAGAGTATAATCTGATCTCCCGCCTACCCCAGAAATCTCCAATCAGCTTAGTTGTCACTTCCTTTAGAAGGTCCCCCTGGCACACACTCATCCTATGTCAGTGTCTCCTGGCCCTTTTCTCACGGGTCACAGCAGGTGCTCCTGCATCCACAGTGCGCGGTCCCGTCTCACAGCACAGGCTCCTGCATCACTGTGCGCGCTCCTGTCTCGCGGTGCGCGCTCCTGTATCATGGTGCGCGGTCCTTGCTTCTGCGTTAAGGTGCGAGGTCCCGTCTCAGTGCGCGATCCGGCATCACGGTGCGTGGTCCCGTCTCACGGTGTGCGCTGCTGTATCATGGTGCGTGGTCCCGTCTCAGAGTGTGCTTCTGCGTCACGGTGCATGGCCCCATCTCATAGCACAGGCTCCTGCATCACGGTGCACGGTCCCATCTCATAGTGAGCTCTCCTGTATCACGGTGCGTGGTCCCTTCACACAGTACTCATTACACTTAGTGCCCTGCCTAGTGACTTTTCTGTCTCCCCAACACGGCAGTAAACTTGGTGCGCTGGACTGGGTGCTATTTGCTGGGGTCTCCCCCACCTCTAGAGCAGTGCTGGCTCTGGGCGCGCATTCACTACTCACTAGGTATTTGCTCAATGTGTGAATGATAAAGGACAGCATAAGCCCGGACAGGGAACAACCTTCCTGATTTAAACTCCTTTTTCAAAATCATCAACCTCCTTTATAAACATCTGTCCTGCTCTCCTTTTGGAGACAGAAAACAACCGGAAGGAAGATCCTCCAGGGAGAAGTTGAAAATTGTCCAGAGCCTGAACCACTACTGGGTTTTCAAAGGGACTGCCCAGTGCAGTTGAAATCAGACCTGGTTGGGGAGGAGAGAAGCCTAAGTATGGAGGTGCCAGGGAACTCAAGTCACAGGGAAGCCGGCTGCACTTCCTAGTGGACACTACCTAGTGGCAGGGGAGGCCAAAAAAAGAAAATGTACAGACACACTATCTTTGCGGAAAGTAATCTCTCGGCATGGCTGGGAAGAGAAGAAAAGACCAGTGTTAATGGTAGCAAGTACTTCACAAGTGTTAGTTTGCCAGATAACATTTAAGGACTTTAAGAGATATTGAAGGCTTACTCAATCCTCAAAACAGCCCTGTGAGGCAGGAATGATCCCCCTATTTTATAGAAAGTGCTCAGAAACAGGAGGTAAGATCCAGAAGTATAAAGGAGAGATTCAAATGACTCAACCCCAGCTCCTCACCAACACTGAGTGTCAGCTGGTCACGAAGCACAGACCCTTCCAAAGCTGCGTGACTGCCAGAGAAGAAATAGCCAGAGCCCTCAGCAAAAGTCCTGCCGGGAAGGAGGAGGAATCATGACCAACTTAGGGTAAAAACTATATTCCCCACACCATGCCACTAAGGAGATGCCAATGATAGATGTATTAATAAAAATAGAGCTTCTCTGAACTAAGACCTCAAAGAAGAGATGAAGGCCTCAAAAAAGAAGTATGATAAAAAGGTTGAAAAGTAAGCTGGTCAAGTTTATGGAAGACATAGAGGAGAAAAATAAAGCCATTACAAAGGTGGAAATCTCATCAGAGGAAGCAAGGTAAGGTAAAACACTAACAGAACTAAAACCAGGCAAAAATCTTTCAGAGTATCAGAAGAAAAGACACTCAAAGCTCCAAGACACTGACACCCCATGAATGGTTTTCATATATTTTTTTTAAGATTTTATTTGTTTATTTGACAGAGAGATATCACAAGTAGGCAGAGAGGCAGGCAGAGAGAGAGAGAGGGAAGCAGGCTCCCCGCTGAGCAGAGAGGCCAATGCGGGACTTGATCCCAGGACCCTGAGATCATGACCTGAGCCAAAGACAGAGGTTTAATCCACTGAACCACCCAGGCACCCCCCCTCCATGAATGGTTTTTAAAAAGCACTGAATGGAAAAGTCACAATGTACACAAAAAAGATGATAAAACTGAAGCCAAATGTATCTCTGCGGACTGGCGCAGAAGGATTTGCAAGACTCAGAATTAAAACAAACAAACAAGTTTTAGTAAGTGCATGGAATATATGTTTATTTGTAAAACAGAAAGGATTTGCATAGATATGAATGCATGTAGATGCACAGAAATGGGTAGAAAGAACACACATTAAACTGGAAACAGTTGGAGCGCCTGGGCAGCTCAGTAGGTTAAGTGTCTGCCTTCAGCTCAGGTGGAGATACCAGGGTCCTGGATCAAGCCTCCCTGCTCAGCAGGGAGTCTGCTTCTCCCTCTCCCTTTGCCCCTTCCCCAACTCATGCTTGCTCCCGTGTGAGCATGCTCTCTCTCTCTCTCTCTCTCTATATATATATATATATATTCAAATAAATAAATAAAATCTTAAAATAAAAATAAATAAATGAACTGGAAACCATCGCCTCTGAAGAGGGTTGCTGGAGGTTGGTGGTGGGATCATACACCCTTCTGCGCTGTTTGAATTTTACAACCATCAACACCTCAACAACAAACTCAAAGAAAAAGAAAATACATATTTTTTAAGCCATCAAATATAGGTGAAAATATGAATGGTGACACAATGGGAGACTCCAGGGTCATTTCTCAGGTTGAATGGACCAGTTACTATACCAACATGGTTGACCCACTGAATAAATGAAATTTGCTTCCATTTTTTACAAACCCCATCAAAGTATCATTCCTCCCCTAGCTAGGGATCCAATTCAAAAAATCATGTTATTCTTATGACTTCAATCTTCGCAAAGCTTTCCATTCAGTCAAGAACATACTTGTAGGTATAAAAATGTTCCCCCGTGTACAACGAGAATGAGTGGTGTGCTAACCAAGCCTACTGGGCAAACTTCCAGCCTCTACAGGCAAGTGGCCAGTGGTTCTGTAGACCAACAAAGGAAAGGGAGTTGCTCTGCCATTCTGTTCACACTGAATTTTCTCTGTGATCCATTTACAACAAAATTAGGAGCAGAGAATATACAAGGAACAGTTGGCCCAGCTCTTACTGCTGTCTCAATGACTTCACTATGGCACACTGGATCCCAGCTACTGGATCCAGAAGGAAGGTCCTTGAATTGTTGTGGCGCCCTTAATAATAAAAGGTTCTCTTCCCCATGGTCAGTTTTGAGATGTATGATGCTTAGACTACAGGATTAAAAAGTATCTGTTTAATTAAGTTCAAAGGTCAAGTGACATGCTTACTTTCCTTCTAGAATCTAAACCTCTCCCCCCCCAAAAAAAAAGCTAAAATAGGAAGCATTCTCCAATTTCTCCAAATGAATTTATTTTATCCATTGTGGGGTCAATGGCCAGAAACACACACATGGTAATTAAGAGACATGTTCAGCAGCAAAATAATGATCTTAGTAATGAAGTGCATGCTTACCAGCTGTATGAATTTTAGAAACTCAGTGAAGATGTCACTTCTCAACATGTTTGGGTCCACAGTTACTGAAAAATATGGATGGTGAGTCAGATTAGCACGGGGCTGGGTTGACTTCTCTGTTAAATTGCTCTGTCCTCTAGGGAGCCCTGAAGGCCTTCCTGGTACACCCCTGCCTCCTCAGGCAACAGAGCTATGACCTGTCAAATACATGCAAATCCACAAAGCTTGCCTCCTCCGGGCAGCCTCAACAGCAACACGAACCCATTATATCCGTTCCAGGAGTCCCACTTTATTCCCATATCCCTGTATTGCTCACTATACAGCTTGCTGCCCTACCGGGGTGAAGATGAAATTAATGGGAAAAGGCAAAAAGATCTTAAAACTTGGACCTGGACTCCTACTTCGGCAAGACATTTCTCAATTTGAAAATTTGAAATCAACCAAGAAACCCTGATTCCAAGTACCTCTCTTATGGATAGGAGCTCTCAAGAGGTTATCCCCAGAGAAGTGATTCGAAGGCTGTCAGAGAGATTTCAAGGTTTCTATTCTTCCATACCTGTAAGAGTATTCGCCTTCATAGTTTTTAAAGCTCAGATACCAATATTCGGGGGCTGTGGTCAGAGCAGAGGGGCAGAATCTTTCCCGTGAGAAGTTCAAACTCCTGCAGGAGGTGCTCCCAAGCCTGCTGTCTCATTTCTTACCTTTCTTCCTGTAAGGCCTCTCCTGGACCCTGCAGTCTAACCAAACTTGCATGCTTACTAAATCTGTAGCAAATGTCTTTCTCTTTCCCTTCCCTTCCACCCTGCCTCCCCCTCCCACCCCCCCATGCCTTTTCCTTTCTTCTTTCCTCCTTCCCTTTCTTTTTTCTTTCTGTTTCTTTCTTTCCTTCCTTCCTTACCTCGCTCCTTCCTTCTTCCCTTCCCTTTT
>PISX010018488.1:0-40539 GCA_004024625.1 Mellivora capensis
CTAGCCTCATGGGCTACTCTCTCTGTCTTATCTCAATAGGGCGTCTGATCGAGCACGGTGCTCAGCCCAGAGCAGACACTCAAGAAAGGATGGCTGTGGAAATCCCTGTTAGGATTATTATCAGTATTTACCACCTATGTCATTATTCATGTAGCTCACTCCATCGTCCAAGTGTCGGCAGGGTAGCACACAAGGATTTAAAGCTGGCCAAAGTGAAAAAAATCCTTGTATCTTTCACAGCTGCAATGTTACACCCCCAAACTGGGGAACTGTCCCTCTCTCCCTTACCCTGACATAAGCTGCATAAGTCACAGGTCTGTGCCAATCTGTGAGGCTACTGATGTGGCCTCTTGGAAATAAATGTGAGTTCGGTAGAAACACAAGACGATGTACAGTCTAGGTGGACCTAATGAAGTTAAGTAAGACAGATTTTAGTAAAAAGCAGTTGTCCCATGGCCACAGGGAGTAGCCCGTGTGAGGCCTGATTATGGCTCTTTACAGCTAGGATGACACTAGCAGTTCTCTGAAACACCCTTAGCTGGATTTCACAGGTGAGCAGCTTTTGTCCCTGGGGTGAATCGGCCCAAGGAGGAGACTAGAGTCTCCGGGCAGTTTCGCTCTCATTCCCAGGGCAGTGGGTACACACAGAGAGGTATTTGGGCAGGTGGAAGAATCCGGCTGGAGAGTGAGTTCCAGAATCCCAGGTGGTGAGACTCTGCATGGTGGCCTGGGAGCTGCTCCAGGGACTGGGGCGAGGGAACTGGGGTGCCGGACAGTCACTCAAAGGCAGAGGCAACCTCATGTGGAGACCAGTGAGGCATCTTGGATTGCTTCTGAGGGAGAAACTGAAGCAGTTTCTAAGGAAAAAAATGGGTCCCATCCCGTGATGTGTGTGTGAGGGGTGGGGGGAATGGGCAGGATGTTTGGTGTGAGATAGCTATTCCATGACATGGTTTGGCTTCAGTCTCTGGTAAGTTTGGCTTTAAAGCCAGCCATGATAACTGTATAGTACTCTCTTTGCCTCTGTCTTGGTGTTTTCATCAATCTCCTCAAAATCATCGTGTGAGGGTATGGCTAGGAAAATTCAGTCCACTTTGGGGTCCCCACAGTGAGGTCTCCCCATCCCCATTCCTTCTTGCCCAGTACCTGTAGATACGTTTCCAGGGCAGTCCATGCATTCCAGTTTTTCACATTGGGACCCTTGCCCAGGTAGATTCGGACTCTCTTCTCCCGAACTGGGGGCCACAGAGCAATATTGGCACGACCTCGAGGGATGCCCAAGACTGTTTCATGCACGTAAACACACCACAGATTGCAGGTGGCCTCGGTGGTGTGGGGGGGGAACTCCCACTCCTGCCGCTGCTGGTTGCGGCCGAGCTCATGGACGGGGCCCCACAGCCCCTTGGTTCTGATCAGCTTCTCATTGATGAGCTCTTGCACAGATTCCAGATGGCACATGATGGGGTACCCCGCATGCATCCAGCCTGGGAATGCAGGAGGGAGGAAGAGGGGTTAGAACACACCCTCCTGTCTTTATCAAGACTACCAGAACCCCATAATGCTCAGAAGGGCAATCCACACTGACCCACCAGGACTCTCCACCATCTTCTCTTTTTGTAACTGTGCCTCCCCCTCACTCTGACCTGAGAGGAGTGGGACTGGTGCACGTTACAAACAATCCTTCACATTACTCTTCAGCTTTTCCGCTTTTGTGAAGCTGTTCTGTCTTGTGAACCTGCCTCATTATACTCTTTTCTCAATATGGAGAACTCTTGGATGGTGGTTTCCCTTGTTCATTACTTAGATACAGTGTTGCCCACATTAATGCTATTTTATTGTAATCATCTCTGTAAGGCAAGAAAACTGGGGTCTAAAGAAATTTCCATTGTTTTCTCATTTCCACACCCCTGATTTGTTAGGCTCTTGACCCACTGGCAGAGATCTCTTCTTTCCGTGTCTTCTCAATGTTGTGTCCAACAACTGTGACCTGGGGCAAGACCCCTCACCCCTTTTACTTTCTCCTTGAAGTCCCCGATGGGATCCCTGTGAAATCCTAGCACTTTGTTCCTATGCTATTACAGCTATTGGAAGACACCCCTTGACATGCCAACTTAGATTGTTCATAATTTCACATACTGCTCACACACATTCCACAGCCTGCTTTCCTCCTGTCCCATAATCCCATCATATTTCCTTATGCCATCAAAATATTACTTTAGAAAGTGTCTGTTGGAGGTGCACATGATATATTACTTAACCATTCCATACTGTTAGACACTTAGGTAGTTTCCAATTTTTTCATTGGGGGATTTGGCTGAGTCTATTTTTTAAAATACATATTTCCCCCCTTTCAAGACTTATATCTTCTATGTCTTGCTAGAAAAACATTTTTACCATGTTGGCTGCCTGCTGCATGGCTGTTGAAAAAAGGGAAGGCCATTAGGGGAAGCATGCACAGAGCACCTACCAACTGAGATCTGCACGTCAGCAACGATCCTCTGAGGCAGACGCAGAGGGAAGGGCTCGGCCCCCAGCCGTGCCACAGCCTGCATCACCTCGTCCCAGAGGCGAAGCAGTGGCTCGGGGTTCTCCAGTGTTCGGAGGTTGGTGGTTGGCACTGTCAGGATGATGTTGTCTGTAGCCAGCTCTCCCCAGGGACCTGGATTCTCCTGGATGCGCCTCTTCCACTCCTCCTGGGAGGTCTCCCCTGGGAAGAGAGGCCATAGGGCTTGAAACTCACTTTCCCAAATCCCTTATGTTAAAACATCCAACTTGCCAGGAAGAGAACACCGAGGCCATGAGTGACCATATCACCCCTTTTATCCTTCTTCTAGGAAGTCTCCAAGAATGTGGTTTGGTCTTCATCTCCTTGGCCCCAGAGCTGAAAATAAGGAAACTTAGCTTCCTCCCCTCTACCAGCCCAGAGTTTCTCTCTTCCTACAGCAAACAGCCCCAGATGATCTCCTGACCCAGCTCTCCCACTCCCTTGGGGTTCACCCCACAGTTCCCACTCACCCAGCTTATAGTATGGGGCATGCACAGCCCCCTTAACAGTGATGGGCACAGAGCCCAGTTTGCTGCTCTGCGGCACGATGATATAGAGCAGGCCGCCCCAGAGGCAGGTAATGGACTTGGTGGGCTTGTCCAAGCAGCACCGGTTAATCACGAGCGGACCTCGGAACAGCTTGCTGGCTCTGGTCAGGTCATCTGTGTGGCAGCCGATCTGTATCTGGAGCAGAGAGAATCCCCCCCACTCAAAGTCACCTTGGGTGTGTGTAGGTGGAAAGGGAGGGCTTCCAGGAGGTGGGGACAGGAGAGGTCACTGGGCCATGACCCTGTGCTAGCCCACATCATTCCATCATTCTTCGGGGCTGTGTGGACCGAATTGTGTGTAAACGTCCTCCCAGGAGCATCAGCTCCACACAAGGTCGTATTGAGACGCTGAAGTGAGAGGCACCAGGTGTAGAACATGGACTAATACTGAGGAGGGCTGACTCCCACACAGGGCCCCTAGGTGTCTCTGAAACCCATAGAATCCTGGGTTGCCTACTTTGTTCTGGTGACTGGTCATCTTGGGAATGGGGCAGAGGGGTCTTACGGACTTGGGCCCTTTGCTGACTGGAGAGGAGCCCCAGGGGGAGGCAGTGTGACAGGCTCATGAACTAGAGGGAGGATTCAGTTCCTCCCAGTGGCCAGCCCCCCCGCTCCTGGGCCCATGGAGTGGCTCCTGTACTGAGTGGAGTCCTGGGATTGTTCTCCCAGGTTTATGCTAAACAGGTTCCAGAACGAGAGCACAGAACAGACCTTACCTGTCACAACGACTCTCCAGGGAGACAGAGCAGGATGGCTACTTAATTTTCAGTGTGCATGGGTGTGAAAGGGACAGAGCTGGGGGGAGACTGGGGGAGCAAGGAACAGTCTTCATACAGTCATAGGAAAGACGAAGAAAGACCTTGCTCTCCAGTGGGAGATTGGACAGGCACAGAAATGGAACTGAGATGGACTCAACACTTCTGCGTGCCAGAGCACTCTCCATTTGGTGCCTCTTGTTTTTTTAGTTTTGAAAACATTTTATTATTATTTTTTAAAGCAGGCTCCACACCCAAAGTGGAGCCTGAACTCGTGACCCTGAGATTAAGGGTCATATGCTCTACTGACTGAGCCAGTCAGGCACCCATTTGGTGCCTTTCTTATTCTCCACTCTGGGACATAAGAGAAAAGCACAAAACTTAAGAGCCAGGAGTTGGTTAGGTTTGAGTCCTGGGCTCTGAAATCTATCATATCTATTGGCTGATTGATTGGAGTAATCGTGGACACACAATGTTAACATTAGTTTCAGGTGTACTAGATATTTTCAATCTACCTACACCCGCAGCTCAGTTGTCTCATCCTTAAAATGGGGTAAAAGTACATGCCCCAGGTTGCCAATAGGGTTTTTATGAGGATCAAAAAAGACGATGACCGTAAAAGCAAGAACATTTGGGTTCTGCGTCAAGTGGAGATGGGATACGGCCTTACCTTCAGATCAGCAGAGGCAGCGGCTTCAGGCAGCGAGACCTCTATAATCTGCCTTCCAGGAATGTAGAGCCCGGTGCTCATCCAGCAATATCTGGTGCCTGCCAAAGCATGGGAAGGGCCGACTTTATCCCTCCTCTCTGACACCATCTCCATCCAGCTCTGCACAGCTCTCTCCCTTCATGCTGTCCTGACTCAACTCTTACAACTGTTACCTAAAGCCCCCACCCCCATCTCCTTGAAAGTGCATGGCCAAGGGTGGAGATGGCCTTCTGAAGTCATCAGGCCCCGCTCCCACAGCCCTCACGCTGAGCACTCCACCCCCAGGGCCCCCCACACTGAACGCTCCGTCCTCTCCCCGTTCAGTACCTGGATTGTTGCAGTTGACCTCAACGGTGATAGGAGACTCCAAGGGGCGCAGATAGGGGCTGCTGTACATGTCTTCAATTTCTGGCACTAACAGAGAGAGGTCACTTCCAGAGTGGGCCAAGCCAGTGGCCAGGGAAAGCATAGCCCCCCTGCAGCAGTCATTGATAACAGGGTTCTCTCGGGTTGCGACTGGCAGCCGATACCGACTCAGCAGCTTCCTCAGGAGCCGATGCACAGACATATATGCAGGGATCTCTTCGGCGGGGATCTGCAGGAAAGCTGCACCGTCTGGCCCCAGTTTGGCCAACCAGCCCTTTTCCACGTTCCCTCTTTTCCTGCCCATTATGACTTGGAACTCGGCCAGAGTGGTGCGGAAGTGATAGGTCCTTATCCCTGCTTTAGGCGTACGGAAGGGCCCTGGATTAAGGCTTTGGCTTGTGATGCTGATGCCAAAGGGGTTGAGGAGGAGGTTTCCTGGGAACCGAGCCAAAGGAGACACACCAGGGTTCTTGAAGGCCCACCACCAGGCTTGGGCTCCAACAAACAATCCGCCACCCTCGGCTACAAACTCTTGCAGCTCTTTGACCCCCACATCACTCACGGGTTCAAAGCAATAGACACTCGCATCACTGGTCAGATGGGGCTCAATGCTGGTGTCTATGCCCCCCACCGCGAGCAAGCCGCTCAGTGTCCTGAGTTCCGTCTGCACCACAATCTTGCCTCGGCGGCCCCCATCCAGCCAGCGAACAGCATTGAGCAGAAAGGGGCCCAGTTTTCCCACGGTGAATAATACCTTGTGGCCAGTCACAACCACCCGGCCCCGGCCATAGCGAGCAGCCGCTATAACACAGCCATGGTAGGAATCCAACCCCAGGGGAAAGGCTAGAGCCCCGTGCACGAGAAGCTGGGAGGGGAAGCAATCCGAGTTGCTGATGTCCAGCTCTGAAATCCCATGCAGGAGCTCCTCTCTGTCCTCGGAGAGATCATCTTCACAGCTGCAAAAGATACAGGTGTTCTCTATTAAAGGAGTGATCACATAAAGCTCTGAGAAGAGCTCCTGGCATACAGCAAGTGTCAGCTTTAAATATCACTTTTAGCTCTCAAGGGAGAGCTGGGAGAGCAAAGTAGACAAATCTGACTTCACTGGGTGTGCAGGCTGGTCTGAGGGAAGACAGAGGGACATCCATTCTGCTCTGTTCCTTCTTGGAATGCAAATCCTCCGAAGGAAATCTCATAGGAAGCCCTGCTGTGTTTACCCAGTATCATGTCTTAGCTATTCTAGATTTAAGTGTTCATTTCAGCCTTTTGGGCATTATATAAATAACTGAATGGGCAATCATGTTTTCATTCTTATAAAGATCATTTATAAATTTTATGCATCCAATTTTCAAGTAAAGTCAATGGAGGGCTGAGTTGGTGGCACCACTGAAGAATCACTATTATTTCAAAAGGTGGGGCAGGGGAGCTGGCTGGCTTCAACCCTAGTGGAGACCCTCTTGTTACCTGAACCCAAAGGATTGACTATTTACACCCAAACTCCACCCATTCGTGGATGGCTTACAGGAGGCCCATATCCATGCTATAAGGTGTTTCTCAGTCCATTTGGGCCTGTGTGTGGGCATCAGACCCCTGAAAGAAGACCTCAGGATACCCATATCCCCCAAATGGGAGATGCATTAGGGGGGAAGAGGTAGAGTGATCTCTAAAACCTGCAGATCTCAGAGCTGGCTATTCCACTTTTGTTAGGTAAACACTGGCAACATACAGCCAGAAGGCAGTGCATGCAAACACTGGACGATGGGAGTCCGGTAAACAGCATCACTGTGTGTCTGTGTGGTGCTCTCTGTGGCTGCAAGAACCCCAGTTAACTGAAGGGAGACGGTGGTGCTCTGAGTAGGTATGATCCTTTCCTGAAGACAAAGGTATCACCCTGCGAGCGACTCCCCTGCTCCTTGAAGCACTAACCACTGAAATCATTCAAGTGGCTCTTCTTGCTCTGATTCAAGTTTACTGAACCACCTTGTGATGATAATCTCGCTTCTGATAATCATCTGCCTACACAACGAAGTCAGGGGCCAGGTCAAGCATAATGTTCTAGTTCTGTGACGTATCTATTTCTCAAGCAACATCTTGCACAGTCTATCTTTCATTTGGTGATTCTAAATTTTAAAATATTAATTTTTAAAATTTTTATTACTTTGTACCTGTATACAAAAGTTAAAGAAAATGTGTTTTAATTCTCATAAGGGGTTCTGTTTATAAATTTCATGCAATTAGTTGTTTGACAACCAAGTCAGTGAAAAGGTAAGCTACTATGTTTTAGATTAATACACTGGCATCAAGGTTTATACACTAGCCTATTATGATAAGGTGGGTGATACTGAATGGGCAAACTTGAGGCCCAGACACCATATCACTAGCATATCATCTAGACAATGACCTTAGGTGAGGTCCTGTTCATGCTTAGCCGGAGGCACCCTCAAAAATATCTGTTTTCTAATAGCCATGTTATTTCTAATAGCCATGACTTTGGTACAGGGGAAGAGAAATTTTTGTTTCATAAAAAAATTATTTTTCTTCATAAAAAAATGATTTTTTCTGAAAAAAATCTGAACTGGATTTTTTACTTTCCTTTCCCATTCTCTTTTGAAATGAAACAGAAGTTTTAAAATCAGAATAAATCCATGATTGCACTGAGTTGTGAAAAGGGCACAATCAGTAAACCGGGTTAGTGACAATTAATTGAAAATATAAATCAAATGGAATCAGACTGATCAGAAACCCATAAGCACAGAAGAATCTGTAACTGCATATATGTGAAAGAAAAAGACCAGGAAAAAAAGAATAGGGATTATGAGAAAATTCTGAGATAATTATAACTGAGAAAATATACTTCCATAACCAATAATAACCTAGAATTTCAATGCCATTTAGCATTTAAATAAACAAGAATCAGCAAATATTTTATGAAAAGTAACAGCATGAAAGAGAAGCACCAAAATAACCTGAGAAAACCAACCCCCAACAAAGTAATAGTGATAGATGGAGTGCACTCCTATTGTACATCCTGTGGGTTTGGACAAAGGCATGACATGTATCCCTACTTACGGTATCACACAGAGTATCTTCACTGCCCTAAACATACTCCGTGTTCTGCCTATTCATCTTCTCATCCCACCCCTGGCAACCACTAACCTTTTTTACTGTCTCCGTAGTTTTGCCTTTTCCAGGCATCATCTAATTGGAATCATGCATTTAATTTTCCTACCTCTCTGTTCATGGGTTATTGGCTCATTTCTTTTTAGCACTGAATAATACTCCATTGTCTGAACATACCACAAATGTATTCACTTCCTGAAGGACATCCTAGTTGTTTCCATGTTTTTGCAGTTATGAACAAAACTGCTACAAGCAGGTTTTTGTGTGGATCTAACTCATTTGCATAAATAGCAAGGAGTATGATTGCTGGATCCTATAGTAAGAGCGGTTTAGTTTTATAAGAAACTGCTAAACTGTCTTCCAGTGGCTGTACCGTTTTGCATTCCTATCAGCAGTGAGTGAAGAGTTCCCGAGGCTCCACATCCGCACCAGCATTTGGTGGTATCTGCGTTTTGAATTTTCAGTTTACTGACATCTCGTCGTTTTATTTTGCATTTCCTTGAGGACACATGATGTGATGTGTCTTTTCATATGATTATCTGACATCTGTACATCTCGGTGAGGTGTCTGTTAAGGTATTTGGACCATTTTTAAATTGGATTGTTTTATTATTATTTTAAGATTTCTTTGTATATCTTGGATAATAATCTTTTATCAGATGTGCCTTTTGCAAAAATTTCCTCCCAGTCTGTGGCTTGCCTTCTTATTCTCTTGACATTGTCTTTTGCAGAGCAGAAGTTTTTAATTTTAATGCAGCCCAGCCTATCAATTATTTCTTTCATGGATCTTTGGTATCATATCTAAAAAGTCATAGCCATATTCAAGGTCATCTAGGGCTTATTTCCTGTTACCTACTAGGAGTTTTATAGTTCTGTTTTTCATTTATATCTGTGATCTGTTTTGAGTTATTTTGTGAAAGCTATAAGGTCTGTGTCTAGATTCATTTTTTGGCTTGTGGATATCCAGTTCCATCATCATTTTTGAAGATTTCCTTTGCTCCATTTTATGACCTTTCCTCCTTTGTCAAAGATCAGATGACCATACTTATGTGTGTCTATTTCTGGGCTCTCTACTCTGTTCAGTTCATCTGTTCTTTCACAAATACCACTCTTGATTACTGTAGCTGTATAGTAAGCCTTAGACAGTGTCCATCCTCCAACTTTGTTCTCCTCTAATACTGTGTTGAACATGCCAATTTTGAAAAATCAACTTCATTGACACGTAAAATTCACTTAAAGTCTATGTCTTGATGAGATTTTGTTACAGTTATACACTTATATAATCACAATAAAAATATATAGCATTTCCATCACCACAGAAAACTACCTTTTGTCCCATTTCAGTCGATCCAGTCCTTAGGCAACCACTGACGTGCTTGCTTTCAGTGTAAATGAGATCAGCCTTTTCTAAAGTTTCATATACATGGAATCATATGGCTTCTTCCACTCAGAATACATTTTTGAGAGCAATCCATGTTATTAAGCCCATCAGTAATCCATTCCTTTTTATTGCTGAGTAGTATGCCACTGGGTAGATAGACATCCCACATTTTGTTCATCCATTCATCTGTTGATGAATATTTAGGTAGTAGCTTCCAGTGTGAGGCTTGCTACCATGAACATTCATACACAAAATTTTTGTGTGGACATGTTTTCCTTTCCTCTGGATAAATGCTTAGGAATGAGATGGTTGAGTAGTATGGTAAGAGTAGGTTTACATTTATAAGAAATTGCCAAACTGTTTTCCAAAGTAGTTGTATCATTGTACACTCCCAACAGCAACGTAGGAGATTTCCAGTGGCTCCACATTCTTGCGAACTCTTTGTGAGTCATTTTAGGGACAATTCTAGTGTGTGTGTGTGTGTGTGTGTGTGTGTGTATGGTATCTAACTGTGATTTTAATTTGCATTTCTCTGATGACTAATGATGTTAAGAATCTTTTCGTGGGCTTATTGTCCTTTCATCATTTATCTTCTGTAAAGTATGTTAAAATATATTTTACTAGATTGTTTATCTTCTTATTGAGATTTAAGAGTTCTCTATGTATTCTAAATGCAAGTCCATTGTCAGCTATAAGTACTGCAAATAATTTTTCCAGTCTGTAGACTCCCTTTTTGTTTTCTTAATACTGTCTATTGAATTGCAGAAGTTATTAAAAAAATTTTGATGAAGCTCAGTTTATCAATCTTTTCCTCTTATGGCTCTTGTACTTTTTGTATCCTCTCTAGGCCATCTTTGCCTACTCTAAGGTCACAGATAATCTCTCCCGTGCATTCATTTAGAAGTTTTTAACAAACAAAAAAATAGAAGTTTTTGAATTTTAGTCTCTGCATTTTGGTCCAGATCTTCTGAATTATTTGTTTTGTATGGAGTGGGATAAGCATCAAGATTCACTTTTTCTCCATAAGGGTGTCCATTTATTCCAGAACCATATGCTGAAAAGATTATCTTTTCCTCATAGAATTACCTTGGCACCTTTGGCAAAAAATAATTGAGCATGGATCTGTGAGTCTATTTCTGAATCGTGTAGTCTGTTTCATTGATCTGTATCCCTATCCTTATACCAATACCATAGTATTTTGATTACTTTAGCTTTCTCATAAGCATTAAAATTGGGTTATGTTAGTTCCTTTCATTTGCATTAATTTAAGAGTCCATTTGAACTTTGGTTGGGATTATTGCATTGAATCTCTGTGCCATTTGGGGGAAAGCTGACATCTTAAAAATACTGAGTGTTCTGATTCATCAATGTGGTATATTTCTTCATTTCTTTAGGTCTTAATTTCTGTCAGTGACATTTTATAGTTTTCAGGGTAGGGGTCTTGTAATACATTTTATTAACTTCATTAGTATTTCACAATTTTGTATCCTGTTTTAACTGATACTGTATTTTTTAATTTCAATTACCAATTTTTGGCTGCTAGTATACTAAAATGTAACTGATTGGGTCACCTGAGTTGCTCAGTTGGTTAAGTGTCTGCCTTTGACTCAGGTCATGATCCCTGAGTCCTGGGATCAAGCCCCGCATTAAGGCTACCTGCCTTATGGTGGGGAGCCTGCTTCTCCCTCTTCTGTTCCCACTGCTTGTGCACACACACACACACACACACTCTCTCTGTCAAATAAGTAAATAAAATCTTTTAAAAAAATGTAGTTGATTTTTCTATATTGACCTTGTATCCTGCAACCTTGCTTAATTCAATTATAGCATTTTTTTTGTAGTTTTAAGGAATTTTTTACATAGATGATGATGTTTTCTGCAAATAAACATAGGTTTACTTCTTAATTTTCACCTCTGTGCCTTTTTTTTTTTTTTTACTTGCCTTACTGCACTGGCTGGGACCTTTGGTATAATGTTGAGTAACAGCAGTGAGAGCAGGTATCCTTCCTTGTCTTGTTTTCAACCTTAGGGTATTTCACCATTAAGCACGTTCTTATCCACAGCTTTTTCAAAGATGGCTCATCATATGGTAGAAGTTCCTTTTTATTTCTAAATAAGATTTTGTCATGATTTGGTATTGAATGCTGTCAAATGCTTGTGTGTGTGTGTGTGTGTGTGTGTGTGCATGCATGTATTGAATTATATAGTTTTCTCATTCGTTCTGTTAATTTGGTGAATTACTTCCATGTTAGAATGTTAAAACAGCCATGCATTTCTAGATTAAGCCATAATTGGTCATGATGTAGTAACCTTTCTATATTCTTTTTCTTCTTTTTTTGTTATTTTTTTCAGTGTTCCATGATTCATTGTTTATGCACCACACCCAGTGCTCCATGCAATATGTGCCCTCCATAATACCCACCACCAGGCTCACCCAACCCCCCACCCCCCTCCTCTCCCAAACCCTCAGGTTGTTTCTCAGAGTCCACAGTCTCTCATGGTTCATCTCCCCCTCCAATTTTCCCCAACTCACTTCTCCTCTCCATCTCCCAATGTCCTTCATGTTATTCCTTATGCTCCATAAGTAAGTAAAACCATATGATAATTGACTCTCTCTGCTTGACTTATTTCACTCAGCATAATCTCTTCTAGTCCCATCCACGTTGATACAAAAGTTGGATACTCATCCTTTCTGATGGCGGCATAATACTCCATTGTATAGATGGACCATATCTGTTGAAGGGCATCTTGGCTCTTTTCAGTTTGGTGACTATGGCCATTGCTGCTATGAACATTGGGATACAGATGGCCCTTCTTTTCACTACATCTGCATCTTTGGGGTAAATACCCAGTAGTGCAATTGCAGGGTCACAGGCTAGCTCTATTTTTAATTTCTTAAGGAATCTCCACACTGTTTTCCAAAGTGGCTTTAATTCTTTTTACAATATTTTATTTAAAATGTTTGCATCTTTGTTCCTGAGGGATATTGTTCTTTAGTTTTCTTGCAGTGTCTTTCTCTGGCTTTGGCATCAGAGAAATACTGGTTTAATAATCAAGTTGCAAAAATTTTCCTCCTTTTCTATTTTCTTTAAGGGTAAGATGTGAAGTTTTCCTTATTGGGACTTTTTTTTTCAATTGTTGTTGATTTTAAATAAAATTTTTATTTTAAGATTTTAAAAAACCATAAAATAATTTTAATAGCATTTTACCAGTTTTAACTTCTCAGTTTTGGCAAATGTACCATGATTGTTAACATGCTAACATTAGGAAAACTGGGTGAATGGCTTATATAACTTTGTACTGTATTTGCAATTTTTATGGTTTTTTTTAATCTTAAAATAAAAATGAGACAAGGGACTATTATTCCACAGAGAACTAAAAAAACTATTCAGGTTGATTCTTGTAAAACCTCCCTAAGATTGATCAACTAATGACACATTTTATCTGCATCACATGTCTAACTGGTGGAGCCAATTCGGTCTCTGGTACCTGTTTTATTAAATGTATGAAGAGGTAAAATGTGGCAGTTAGTCATGATGATGCTGTCTCGGTTTGGTGGAGGAAGTAGGTAAAAACAGGAGTTAACATGCCAGTACTTAATACAACTGGGACAACATAAACGACCATAATGACGAATGCCAGGTAAGTGTCAATGATTGGGAATGATATTCATGACAACATACTCTTATGTACCACAGGCTGGATGTGGAAATAATTAAAGTGTTCTAGGTATTTGAACGTGTTTCTTAATTCATTGAATCCTCACAACCATCCTGAAAGGTAGCCATTATTAATCCCACTTCAGAGATGAGGCTTAGGGAGGGTGACTGTGACACCAGGTTATAGAGCATGTACCAGACAGAGTTTGGGAACTTACTGAAGCCTTCCTTCTCTAAAATCTGTGCTTTTACCAGGTTATATGAATCCTGAGTCCAGCAATGAGGTTGTGGGTAGTTTACGACAATGGACCCAGTGTTTTGTCAAATGAAATACTTATACTTAATAGAAGGTGAGTCTCCTTCTGCACATAAAGTACAACACCATTTACCTCAGAACTGGAGGCACAGTAGAGACACTGAGGATGAAGATGGTAAGAGAGTAGAAATCACCTGGGGAACAGACTCTAGGTGGCTTGGTCTTGCAGAGAGCATGGAGACTAGTATTCTAAATGCAGATGATGACACTTTCCAGGCAGGAAGTGAGGGCAGCAAGTAGGAGGCTCATGTCCTGACATCTGTAGGTATTCTCACCAGGCTAAAAGATCATATGGTTTTATTACTTAGGGATTTGTTTTTCTGATCATAAAGTGGACTTCCTCTGATAAAAATTTGATTCATCTTGATAAGATCTGCCACACTTTACTCTTAGAAGGGTGAGAGGATCCCAAGATCTTATTTAGTATTTAGTAAGAAATATGCAAGTAATAAGATAATCTGTCTAATAAAGTTATCTCAATTCACGCTCTCATGTTTAAATGAGGGTTTAAAAATAAATAAGATCCTTTGACAGAGTAACTAAATCCATAGGGGTTTTCAATCTGAACTTTGCTAAGCATGTGATGGAAATAATCTTCCTTCCTGAATTCTAATAGAAGCATCCTGGTATCTTGTATTGTCTAATGTTTCTATAACATTTTGAAGTTATTCTGTATAGTACTACCTATTACAAGAGTGGAGAAAGATCCAAATGCTCAACAGCAGGCAAATGATAAAATAAATGAGGCATTCTCATGAAGTGAATCAAATATTACTTTGAAGATTATATAGAATGAAAAATATTTGTGAGTGGAATTCAAAATAGTATGTATACTAAGATGATAACAATGTAAAATATGAATGAATGGGGAAAATAATATGCAAAAATGAAAACTTGTGTTGTGTGTTTATGACCTATCACTTAAAAATGAACATTTAAAAAATAGGAGATATTGAAAAAGTGGTTTAAAGAAGAATCATAATTCAAAAGTAGCGGCAATTGGTAACACATACACACATAGACATATTTATATGTATATCAGAGATTTTAAAAAGGCAAATGACAAAATGAATCATTTGGAGAGTTAAATTTGGTTTTACGTTTTCTGTTTATATCATAAAAAGTATTTATGCATTGACAGATTGGAAGGTGTTTAATATGATATGAATTTTCTTTTTGTCTTTTAGTGTTCCTAAATGTGAACTGAGCTAATGAAATACACACCTTATTAATAAAATTTCATAGAAAGTCTGGAAAGTAAAAGTTTAAAAGTAAAAATCATCTACCATTATTCCATGACCCAGAGTTCTACCCATTAATGATATTTTGACCTTTTCCTTCTATAATATTTTCTGCACATAGCTGTATTTTTTTACCAAAAGTGGGAACATACTAAATAACAGATTACCATCCTATTTTATTTCACTTAATAATACCCCTAAAAGATTTTTTTCATACCTTAATTATTCTTGGAAACATAGTTTGAATGGTTGGTTATTAAATCTATAATTTATTTAGATATACTATTCTTCCCTATTACAAATAATGCTGAATTGCATATCCTTGTATATTAATCTGATTATATCTGATTCTTTTTAAAAGTCCTATTAAAAGACATATTAAAGGTTTATTAAGGCCTAATTCACATAAAGTAAAATTCACTTGATTTAGGTTTATAATTATGGATTTTGGTATAGTTTGGCAACCACAACATCAGGTGGGAGAAAGATTGCTCAATGTCTACATTTCAGCTTTGGCTATGTGAGAGTGAATTTTTTTTTTAAGATTTTATTTATTCATTTGAGAGAGAGACAGAAAAAGAGAGCACAGCTGGGGGGTTGAGCAGAGGGAGAGGAAGAAGCATGTTCCCTGCTGAGCAAGAAGCCAGTGCAGGGCTTGATGTCCTGGGATCATGACCTGAGCTGAAGGCAAATGCTTAACCCATTGACCCACCTAGGCGCGCCAGTGAGAGTGAATATTAAAACTATGGGGTAAGGAGGAGAGGGTTTTTTGTTTTCTCTTTTTCCATACTAATCTCATTTGATAATCGCATTTGATCAGTATTTCACATTTCTCTCCCTCTCTCTCTCTCTCACACACACACACACACACACACACACACCCTCTTTTGCCTTTTACTTTTTACTCCATACTTCTGTCATCCAGTCAGCTCAGGAAAATCACTATTGCCATCTTCAATCCATCCACAAGTCCAAAAATGACCAATCTAAGATATGGACAATGCTATGCTATATCTAGCTGTATAAGCAAAGACAGTCAAGAGTTGTGATGCAGTCTTACCTAGTAAATAACCAATACTAATAACCCACAATCTCCACAACAGAGTCTGCATACTTCCCTTATAAACTCTGATTTTTTTCTCAGACGTTAGTCTTCAAGGTGATTTTACATGTGTGCACACATATATATGAGTACACATACACACACGTACAGCCTAACCCCCCAAGTTGAGAATCATTCATGATGAGAGATGATTTAGGCATAACCAAAGAAAAAAGAGGTATGGTTTTGGTTAAAAAAAAAAATCTGTGAATGCAAATAGGGGGATTAGATTGTTTAGAAATAGAATTACGGTCAGGTCTCACCTCTCTATTCCTTAGGATGAAGATCACTGGTAAGCTGAACATTTGATCAGTTTGGTCAATCACTATCACAACTGAGGCACAATCACTATGCCTCAGAACAAGTGTGTCTTTCCTCATTACACATGTGGGGTTTTCTTTCAAATGTCCCATGCCAAGAAGAGGCCATAGCCCATTCCCTGTGTGTCTATACTAACCCTAAAATCCCTATCTCACCCAATCCTACTTTACTCTGCTCTCGCCAATCAGAAATTCCAAAGCTCTCTACTCCAGGGATGCTGTGAGTTTTAACATACAATAGGGCATGGCCTGGTACACTTCCTATACTCCAGCTCTTATCTCCCCCATTCATCCATCCAGTCATCAGCCAACAAGTGTTTCCTGAGCACCTACTCACCTGTTCCACGTTCAGCACTGTGTAAGATACTGGAGTACACTGTGAACAGAACAGACTGGGCAGTGCTCCTACAGAACTTCCATGTAGCCTGTCTCTATACCCATCACGTGTCTCCCTCATTCTCCAGCATCATGTCTTTTGCCTGCAGACGTAAAATCCTCCCCTAACTCCTAGATTTAGCACAAACAACTCATGCCATCTTTTCTTCTATATCACCTTCGAATCCTCTAGCTCTTATTTCCATCCCAATCCCATCTGGCTGGACATTTCAAAGCCTTTTCTACAGCTCTTTAGACTTTGTCTTATGGGGTCCCTTTATGTATGTTTTCATTTTCCCCACATTTCATTTCAAAGCAACCTTCTGCTGTGACCCTGGAATAGCAACACCAGCTCTGGGATTCAGCAATATATTTTAAGCTAGACGCCGAGGAACATAAAGGTCACTAAGAAGTTTCTCTGCTCAAAGAGCTAAGTGGTCTGGTCTGGGGAGGCAGCAGCAATGGGGACCTTGATTGATTCAGGGTGATCTGTTTGATTAAGGGTAACTCTGCTTGATTTAGGGGGAATCCATGCCCAAGTGCCAAGTGCTCATATGTTAGCTTGGGAGCAACCTAAAGACAAGAACTGTGTCTTTTTAAATGTGGGACCAAATCCCCACTGGGGCAATGCACTCACCTAACTAAGACTGGGATCTTGGGCATCTTCTTGGAGACTTTAAAGAAACTTGTGTCCCCTTTGTTGTCGGTGAAGTACACGCCGGCCACACTGGTCACGAGGTTGCCAGGGAATGTGAAAAGCACCCTTTCATCGTCGCCCTGGTTGGCCCAGTCCCAGGCCTGGCCTCCAATGAGCAAGCCCCCTCCATGTTTCATAAACTTGACCAACTTTTCCGTCATGGTTTCATTATAGGCATCAATGCAGTAAACCCCGAGGGAGTCTTTCACTTCTGGCTCAATCTTTGCCTCCACTCCAGAACCCTCAAGAATTTTGGCCAGGGGTGCCAGGGATGGGTGTACACCAATGGGAGCCCCAGGGGAAGAACAGAGCCAACCCACTGCATTGAGGAGAAAGGGAGTGAGCTGGGCTTCTACCAAGTAGTCCTCATGGGACACCACCACCAGGCGACCTCGGCCATAGGAAGAGGCGGCAATGAGGACCTGGCCCATGTCATTCACCATCACTGGGAAGGAGGCCTCTCCAATTAGAAGCAATTCACATGGGATGGCATCTTCAGGGACATCCCAGCTTGTCACTCCATTCATAAGGGCCTCAAAGGCAGCAGAGGGAGTCGCCATGGCTGGATCGACTTCTGTAAGAGGAAAGCAAAGACTCAGTTTGGTAAAGAATAGATAAATAAACAAAGGAGCCAAAGGGTTCACTCCTCCCCTAGCAGGGGCAATTCTTCCCACCACCCAAATGAGACAGACTCTGTGAACTGACTCAGGGACTCACCAGGGGTGTCAAGGTATCCAACCCAGAAGACCTCATCACACCCTTCCCGGTCCTCCTAAACTCTTGCGGCCAAACGGAAAGAGCTTGACACTTTTCCATTGCAGAAGGAAACAAACAGAAATGGAGAATGTGGGCAGAATTGTGCCCCCAAAGCGTTACCTGTAAATCTACCTCCTAGTACCTGTGAATGCAACCTTATTTGGAAAATAGTGTCCTTGCAGGTAAAATCAAGTTACGATGAGGTCATGCTGGATTTGAGTGAGCCCTGATTTAATGAATGGTATCTTTTAAGAAACATCTAGACGCAGACAGAGACACAGGGGAGAACGCTAAGAGAAATTGGAGTGATGCGTCTATATGCCAAGGGAGGCCAGAGGTTGCTGGTGAGCTCCAGAAGCTCTGGAAGAGGCATAGGACAGATTTTCCTTCAGAATTTCCAGAAAGAACGCCCTGCTAACACCTGGACTTCAAACTTCTCTGCCCCCACGACGAGAGAAGCATATTTCTGTTTTAAGTCACCCAATTTGTGGTGATGTGTTCTAGCAGCCACCAGAAACTAACACAGTGGTGCCTCATGCTGCCCCTTGTTCCCCTCAGCTCCCACATTGATCTTATTCATCCCAGCTTGTGGAATCCCAGAATATCAGTCTAGAAAGTCTGAATCCTCATAGGATCTTTTTTGGTCGCAGTCATAGGTTGGGGAAGAGGAAAAAATAAGTCCTCTGTGGCTTGAATCCAGGTCTCCATCAACCAGGAATTATGGCAGATTCTTCTTCCTTGTACCTTGTAGCTGGGGAAAGGTGTGTATGTCTGTGGATGTGACCTCACATAAATCCTCTGCTTCTTCACCATGAGCTCCCTGCTCAGATGCTCGACGTCTCGACATCTGACCTCCACTATGTTCACTTGACTGAAGCAGTTCCCCGGGAGCAGATGTATTTTCATAATCGGGACACCTAGTGGTTGACGTTCTCACTGACCACTCAGTGGCACCGGCCACTACTGCTGTCCTGTTCCCTTGAGACTCTCACCACCAGTAACGTTATGGCCAGAGCCAACGTCATCTTCTTCAACCTGCTGACCCATTCACTTTTTATCCTTCCCTGACCTCTTCTGAAAATGCAGCTATTTCTTGTGTTTTTAATCTTTGGTTCTTAACATCTATCTATTTCTCTTGTCAGAAAATATGTTCATTTCCTAGATAATAGGCAAAGCAGTTACAAACTCAGGCTCTGGAGGGAGGCTATCTGGGCCTGAATCTTAGCTTTGTTTGTTTACTAACTATGAGATAGGGCAACACATCTCAGACATCATTTCCTCATTCATTAAGTTGGGACAAAAGTGTCTAGCACATAAGGTTGTCCCAAGGATTAAAGGAAATAACAGGTTAAATGTCTTTCAATTATTTATTATATTTATGAGTGTGTGTGTGTGTGTGTGTGTGTGTGTTTATGTATAATTATTTGGTAAGAGTAAGCTATTTAGCTTGCAAATGTGCATAAGAGAGAATTTTTTTTTTTTTTAAGATTTTATTTATTTACTTGACAGACAGATCACAAGTAGGCAGAGAGGCAGGCAGAGAGAGAGGAGGAAGCAGGCTCCCTGCTGAGCAGAGAGCCCGACATGGGGCTCGATCCCAGAACCCTGGGATCATGACCTGAGCCGAAAGCAGAGTCTTTAGCCCACTGAGCCACCCAGGTGCCCCGAGAGAATTTTTTTTTTAAGATTTATTTTATTTTACAGAGAGTGAGCGAGTGAGTGGAGGGAGGGGCAGAGGGAGAGAATCCTCAAGCAGATTCCCAGCTGAATATGAAGCCCAACGTGGGGCTCAATCCCATGACCCATGAGATCATGACCTAGAGCCGAAACCAAGAGTCGAACGCTCAACCAGCTGAGCCAGCCAGGTGCCCCATAGAGAATTCTTATAAAGTGAGCAAAAACCAAACCTAATGTCAGATGTTGTAAATACTGAACTAAACATTTAAGGATTCCGATTTTATAGTTTTCACATTTTGGAGCCAATGCTAACAGTAATATTAATTATGATTACATTTAGTTCTCAAGTGTTTCCATGGGTCCTTGAGAAAGTCCTGGGCACAGGCACTGTGCCTTCCTCAAGTACAGACGAAAAGGCCCTGGTTCTGAGGTAATGAATAAACTCAAGATCCCCCCTGACAGAGCACTCTACCATTGCAGTGGTCTCTAAAACTAAAGAAGTCTTAAATTTAGTCTTTTCCTTCCAAACTAGCTCCTCTTAGGCACATTACATGAGCTCAATGTCCCTAGCTGCTAGGGAGGGTGACATTTACCTCAGAGAAGTTTTGAGATGATAGAACAGGCGGCTGGTTCACAAGAGCTTGTCCTTTCTCTGCTCTTCCTGTTGTCCACAAATAGCCAGGACAGCAAACTGCACAGAGTCACAGTTGTGCCGTTCTCCCTCCTGTCCCATATCCAGCTGGTCAGTCCCATCAATGTCATCGTACATGGTTTCCAACCATAGTGCCAGGAACCTAGTTCAGATGCTCAGTAATTCATTCCTCGACTAAACTGACCCAGTTTCTGAGTCACCAGGGCCTGATCTTGCCTCTATTCTTCTAAAGCCACTGATAGTATTATTTCCCAGAAGAGAACCCCCTCCCAGAGCTTTGCTTTTCCTCACAGGGTTAAATCTGACACCTTCATCTTGGGGTTTGAGGTCTCCAGAGTTGGCTGCTCCTAACATTTTCCAGCCATGTCTCTGGCTACCTAACCTCTCTGCAGCTTCCAGAACACTTGGCATCCCTGGACATGACCTGCTTTCATTTTAGAGTCTCTTTTCATGCTCTTTCCTTCCTGTTCCCTCTCCCACCTCTTTCTACCTGTTGAAATCCTACCCTTCTAACAGAAGTTATTCATAGAAGAGGAAATTTAAATGGCCAATTAGCCTATGAAAATATGCTCAATTTCACTAGTCAGACAATTGAAAATAGAATGCATGATGTTGCTTATAAGATTATCAAAAAGGAGGAAGGAGAAGGAGGAAGGGAAGGTGAAGAAGATAAAGGCAGATAATAATGCCCAATGTCCAAAAGGCTAGGAGGATGTGACCACAATTTGCTGGAAGGACCAAGACGCTGAGAGCAATCAACCGTGGGCAGCCCCACTTCAGAGGTGAGATCCTCAGACCAGCAATCCCTCTTCTGATTACCTTTCATACAGAAACAAGAGCCGCAGGATTGAAGACATGTGTACAAGGATGCTCACTGCCACACAAAACTACAATTGGAGACAGATAAATGCAAACCTAGAAATGGAGATAGGTGACAAGGAATGTTTTCCAGAACCATCTATGATTTCTGTGGGTGCAACTCTCTAACCCAAAGCCATACCTATCCCACTTCTGCATGCTACCCCACCCCACAGCCTAGTGTTACAACATAAGACCCCAGGGCATAGTCTCCAGCCAGCCACGCATACCTACCCCCTAAAGAGCTGCCCATCAGACCCCTCCTCTTCTCTTTGGGTCCTAGTCACTGCCAGGCCTGGTACTCCAGATATCAGACCCCTCCTTTCTGAGCCCTAGTCAAACTGCCAGGGCTGGTACTCCAGAAACACTCAGAGCAGAGAACTCACATTTTTTGTCTCACTAACTGTATTTCAAGCTAGTTTCATGGGGGAGCTGTCTGTGGAAGAGTGACAAAGGGATGGGCAGTTGGCCTGGAGATTTGAAAAGTAGGGCACCAGAATGAAGAAGGCTTTTCCTGTGGAGTTGCCTCCTTCTACCTGCCAGGGTTTGGTAAGGAACACTCAGGCTCCCCTCCTCTTGGCCAGTTTCTCCTGTCCTGCTCCACAAGTGGGAATGCAGTGCAGCCTCGGCCTGATACCAATGCTGCATGCATATGGCAAGCCAACATCTGAGAGGGAGAATGTTTGGATAAAGGATGTTAATTTGTATCATAGAATATCACATCACTATTACAAAGAATGAGTTAAATCTGTTTTGCATCTATGTAGACAACCCTTGATATACTTTAAGTAGAAACCTCACATCATTGTAATTTTAGGACACAAGCCCATTTTTGTAGGGATAAAGATAATAACAATAGTACTAGTAATTTTACTAGGAGTAATCACAATACACTGCTTTCTAGGTTCCAGGTATTACTATAAGTTTCTTTCATAAAGTATTTACTCCTGACAACAAACCTGTGAGTTTGTACAATCACTATCTATTTTATAGGTGGGCAACAGCAAACAAAAGAAAAAATGTGATGGCCAGAGAATGTGTTACTTGCTCAAGTCACACAATTGTGAGTAGTGGATCCAGGATTCAAACCCAGAGAATCTTGTCCTGAGTCCACATTCTTAAGTACCAGAAATATATAAGCCTGTTAAGGACCAGGATTTTATATACAAGAGAAAAATCTATGGAGGCCGTATTTCACCATGCCAACATTAACTGCATTAGGAAGAGAAGAGGTGAACAGTATTCTTTCTCCTTAACCAAGTCTGCATCCTTTGAATTGTATATATTACTGTTACAGTTAAAAATACCACAGGTAATAGAACTTCAAACAAGCAAGTAAAGACACTTTAAATGATGGCGTGTATACATTAATGGATTGCTCAACTGATCATATCTCACCTAAAATGCAGTTTTTCATCAGTTGAGTATTTATCCACTAAAAAAGTTGATTTCCTTCTCTGTGGGGTTCTTTGAACTTTGCAGCTGGTTCTGCTCCCACTTTAACCAGCTATATCCATGACTCCTACACTTGACTTTTTAACCGAATGCTTCCTGTTTATGCCGGAATCCCTGTTTGCTACTCCAGCTTGGGGACTGCAGAGGAACACAGCCTGAAGTGGGGGTGGGGTGGGGTGGGGAGATCCCTTTTATTTCTCTCCCTCTCTTCGTCCTTGGTTCTCCTTCCATGGCTTCTGCTTTCTCTCCTCTGTGCCAACTCTGGCCTCTTTCAGCTTGCTGGAACTCAAGACACCTCTAAAGCAGAAGGTACCTCAGGCACAACCTATAACTCAGGCAGAGAGCTTTACAAATCCCCTACTCCTACCACAAAGAGCCCCAGGTAACCTAAATGGAGTTTCCCTTTAAGAGATGTATTTGGAAGGGAAGGAGGGTAGCAGGCCTGTCTTGGGTACTGCACCACATCCTGATTTATAGTTTGATTTCAAATCCAAGTAGAGTAAGTATCTGAGATCAGGAATATGTGTGGTTCTTTGGATTCTCCAGGAGAACGAAGAGGTGTTCCGTGGTGGATAACGGGGAGTGATAGATGGTGTCAAGGGCAGACCTAGGATCACTTCTTCAGTAAAGAGCTACCCTGGCCTTGACAAATGATTACTCACACAGACATCCAGTCCTATAGGTCTTTTCTTCTTCTTGCTATTTTCTTCCATGAACCCCTTGTTTCTTTTTCCGTGTACATCCAATACCCTGTCCAATGTCCATCAACTTCTACTATGCTAGAATTGGGGTGGGTTCACCCTTCTTTTGTATTCTGTTCTACATATTCCCAGATCAATCTTATTTATTTTTCATTGAAAAATGGTTTAATTAATATATTTTTTAAAATATGAAATACAGGGGCGCCTGGGTGGCTCAGTGGGTTAAAGCCTCTGCTTTCGGCTCAGGTCATGATCCAGAGTCCTGGGATTCAGTCCCACATCGGGCTCTCTGCTCAGCCGGGAGCCTGCTTCATCCTCTCTCTCTCTCTCTCTCTACTTGCCTCTCTGCCTACTTGTGATCTCTATCAAATAAATAAATTTTAAAATCTTTAAAAAATATGAAATACATATGGAAGAACATTAATTTTAAAAAAATTAAACAGATTCCTATATACCTACTACCCAGCTTAAAAAACAGATCATTACCAATAATTTTGAAGACCTTCTTGTGGTCCTCTCCAATACCTTCCCCATTCCCATAAAAGTAAGCATGATTTAAAATGCTGTTTTTCTATTCCCCTATACCTATCTTACTACACTCCCTTCTCAATTCCTGAGTCCCCCAGGGCCTCTCTCTCACTGGTATTTGCTCATTTCTCTAACCAGGGAACTCCCAGGAGAACAGCATCATGGGGAGCACAAGCCCAGGAGTGTTGACCAGCCTGCCTCCCAGAGGACATTGTCCTAAGAAATGGACAACGCGGGACACAGGTCGTTCTTAAATTCGAGGGGTTGCCCATACTGAGTTCTGGTGTGGGATCCTCTCTGTTCCTCTCCAGGCCCTCACCCCAGCCAGACTTTCCTACACAGGCCCAGAGCCAGTCCGCAAAGAGCTTGTCCGTGACGTCAGAGGAGGAATGGAGGGGGCCTGGGGCGGAGAGGGTAGCAGGGGAAGGAGGGGAGCAGAGCGGAAAAGCTCTGCCTGGCAGGGAACGCTCCAGACCCACTGGCACCGTTTGGGTGAGGTAGGGGTACACAGACCACTGCCGCCTCTTGCGTTTACTTACACACACACACACACACACACACACACACACATCTCCGGGGACTAGTGAGAGTGGTTAAGGGAAGTCAGACCAAGAGCCAGTGTTTGCAAAGATCAAAGGGCAGTAGGACAGAAGTGATGCTCTGTCACCAGCCACCTGTGTGACCCTGAGCAAGTCCTGCCCCCTCCCTCGGCTCCGACGAAGCTGCGGAGGAGATGCTGTGGTCGGGCCTGTACGAATCTCGACCACACAAAGCACGCAAACACAAACATCAGATGTCAGAACCCGGAGAGGGGCAGCAATGCGGCAGCGGCGACGCGGAGCCCAGAGCAGAAAACAGTCAGCAACGGGGGCTAGGACACAATCATCGAGGGACCGGGCCCAGATCCGGGCGCCCCCGGGCCCGCGGCGCGCTCCTCCCGCAGGTCCCGCAGGTCCCGCAGGTCCGCCCGCGCCCCCGCGCGCCCCCTCGGCCTCCGGCACCGCCCTCCCCGAGACAGGCCGAGTTCCCCGCCAGCCGCCCCTTCTCCCGCCTGCGGGGCTTTGGCAGAGGGCCACTCACCGGGTCTCGGCGGCAGCTGGGGGCAGGGCTGGGCGCAGTGCGGACGCACGGTGCGGTGGGGAAGGGGCTTCCCTGCAGGCGGCCCCGCGGCGCGCGGGCGAGCGATCTGGTAGCCGGGAGGAGGCGCAACCGGGATTGGGTAGGGGGGAAGGTGGGGTTCCTCCTTCTCACTTCCTCCCGGGCGCGAGAGCGAGCCCAAGGGGCGGCGCTTGGCAGGGGACAGCGCTTCTTTGTGTCGCCGGCCCTGCTGGCTTGGCATTGCAGCGGCCCCCATCCTGGCAGAGTGGACGGCCGTTCTATTAGAGACAAACTTCTCTGACTATTCGTTACTAAGGGAAAGGCTGAATAAATGATAGGACACCTTCTGTGCGATATTATTCAATTCTTAAGAAAAGCTTAGATCTCCATTTGGTTGTGGGCGGGGGGTATATTTGACATACTGCGGGAGGGGGATAAAAATTATACAAAACTGTTAGCTGTGCTTTCATTTTTATAATTAAAAAATAGCCCTTTACATATTTGTACTATGATGGGAGAAGGGAGGGCTATATGTCTACCCGTTAATATCGTCTGACCTGAGGAAGAACACAGGGCAACTTTTATATAGCTCTGCATTGTTTGCATTGTTATCTATGTTACTTTTGTAAGTTAAGAATATATTACATTTCAAATAGACAATAGGTAGCTAGTGTCTACCCTTCTGTGTACATTTCAGTTCCTATTTCTTTCTTGAAGTCTTCTCTGATCATCAGTTGATAGCCGCTCCCCTCTTCTGTGAACCGAGTTCTACTTTGTCCATGACTTCATTGACATCAGGTGCTAGATCTAGCACGTGAAATGCAAGCTAGGACAGCAGTTAAAAACTCAGACTGTCACCAGATGTCCTGGGTTCAGATCTCAATACTACAATTTACAGGCTGAGTGGCTTCAGAAAGTTACTTAATTGTTCTGCACTCAGTTTTACCTGTACAATGCGAATGATAAAATTAGTATATATAATACAGATTTATTGTAAGGCCTAATTAGGTGAGTGAATACTTGTAAAGTTCTTAGATCAATGACTGGCATACAGTAAGACTGGACCAGTGCCTGTTAAATAAAACATTCAGGCCGTCCTAAGACTCAATACTTCATGTTCCAGGAAAATGCATACTTTTAAATATACTGAACAGAGTTTTGGTCCAAATCCAAGTCATATTTCCTTTCTGGATCCCCCTTCCACCTCCTTTTCCTCTTTCCTTTCTTCTTTAAATCTTTCCCCAAATTGAATCATATAATTAGCCTATAGAGGATGTGGGTTGGTGAGCTCAATGGCATAAAACATAGAGGGAATAACAGGAACAGAAATCAAGAGAACCAGTGAAGGACCAGTTGAGTGACAGTGAGCATGTCCTTTAGTCCTTTAACTCCAGCCTGACAGAGCTTAGGGTTCTGAGCTGATAAACAAGGAGGACCGAGACTTGCTTGCTAAGTCCCTCTCCAGTCTCAAATGACAAGATAATAGCACCGCAAGGCAACCCCCCCAAATACTGAGTTGTCTGGAAAATTTTAAAATGCAAAACAAAAACGCACCTATTGCTTACATAAAAAGAAATAATAAAAAGACAAAAATATACGTGATAAGGATAGACCCTAACTTACATCTGAGGATGGACATGAAATCTGACGGGGAAAGGATTTTAACTGTCAGGTTTTGTTTCTTAGAAAGGAGGACACACACACACATACCGGTGGTGGGAGGAGACGCACATACACACCCACGGGGTGGGGGGCAGGGAGAGCAAGTGTGCTGAAGCAAAGGTAATATAATGTACGCATCTGATAATTGTTACATTATTTTCTTTACGTATCTGCAGGTTCGAAATATTTCATCATGAAAAGGGTTGTAAAAGGGTGAAATTCCTGGAGAAAAATGAAGCACGCAAGAAATATGAGCCAGAAGAACCAGACACAGAGATGGAGAGACCACAGGGAATCTTTGGAAAACATCTGCCTCCCTAGGCCCAAGCGGTCTCAGGCCCAGACCCTGACTACCTTCGCAGCCCGACAGGCGCCCCTCCCCCGCGCTCCTCTGGACCTCGTCTGGGTCGCTCTCCTTCTCCCACTCCGGTTGCGCGGAGTTGCTCCGCACGCCGGGGCCCGCTCCGGTTCCAGAACCATCTTTGGACGATACTCACCCGTTATCCAGCAATTTTCACACCCGGCTACTCTGAAGGGGGAAGGGACAGCTCGACAGAGACGTGACAAGGAGACAGGGCAGTCAGCCTGCGGATTCGGTAATTGGTGGAGGGGGCGGAGGGAGGCGTGAAGGGGTGGATGGGGTGGATGGGGTAGACGGGCTGCAGTGCCGAGGGTGGGGGGGAGGGGCACAACCCGGGAGCTGATTGGCGGCTACGGCGTGGGGCGGAGCATGGCCGGCAGCCCCCACACCTCAGAGGCCCAGCTTTGTGTCTGTTTCTGCCAGAGAATGCAGCCCCAAATCCCGGATGGAGTCCCCGCAGGGCTCCGGGAGTGCGGGAGTGCTATGGGGCGATTTGTTAAAAAATAAATCCGTAAACTATTTACCAACAGGGGAGGGGTTGATAAATATAGATTTGTATATAAAACGATACATAACTATTTACAAGGATGAGTTAAATATACATATATGTGCCAGGAGTTAGGCTGTATCTATGTTTATATTTTTAATGAACATTTAACAAGGTATTAAAAATAGGTTGCATTTTTGTAGGGAAGAATTCATTACATATGCTTATATAAACACAGAAGTTATATGGAAAGCATACATCAAACTGTTAGAATCAGTTACTTCAGAGAGTTAAGAGATTAGTTTTAAGTATGTTTTCTTCATACACCTCTAACATTTCAGTAGGAATATATATCATTTTGTGATAAAAATTGATAAATTTAATGAACTAAAATAGATGAAATATCCTTGCACAAATAGCTGGTAGTGACACATCCATAAATATGATTTCTCTCTGTGTGGGGCTGAACTTTGTCCCTAGTCCTGTCTCATTTTAGTCAAGTAAGAGCAAGATAGAACACCTGACTTTTGAGCCATAACCTGACTATATGGTCCCGCCTTGAATCCATGTCTTCTCATCCAGCTTAGGGAGCTCAACTTTAGAAGCTGGGAGGAAAACCACTTGCCCCTTTTATGGCTGGTTCCAAAGGCCTGAAAGATTTGTGTGGCCTTTGTACATTCTGCTATTTCCTCACCCTTCACCCATCACTGCACTGGCCCTTATTCTCTGGGTGCCTAAGAAGGTGTCCCTGACCAAACCATTCCCAAGACAGTTAAAAATGGTCCCCCACCACAAAACAGTGTCCAGGCTGGACCTTCCACAGGAATGCGGATTCAGTGGTAAAGGGGATAGATTCCTATATCCTGTATCACTTAAGGGTTTTATTAAAGGCTCCAAACTAGAGTAAACATAAGTCAAGAACTTTATTTTATTCTTCTTCAGATTCTCCACTTCATCATGTAGCCACGAACAGGTGTTTGATAATGTCTGTTTGGTGGATGGATGGACAAGACACATGAATGTGGGGTGAGGAACTCTTAGCACACTCCTCAACAAGACAAAGAGCAGCTTAACAGTTAGAACGAATCAAATCACAGTTTGCCTATGTTGTAAGTTTTCTCCTCTTCTTCATCTTCTCTTATTTAATCTCCAATAAGCACTTTGTTTTCTTCCTGTATCTGCTAAAATTTCAGCTAGTTCTAGCCTCTCTCTGTTTCAGACTTCACCTCACTAGCACCATTTTTAAATCCTATATCCTTCTAGAGTTTTTGTTTTTCTTTCCAGTTTCTACCATGAAACTGCCATGAAATCCTGAATGTAATGAAAATCCATACTATAAAATATTATGCAGTCCTTAAAAAGGATAAGCGTAAGTCATACCTTGAGGAATGCTCTCCATATATATTTTCAGCTAAAAAATTGTAATGCTTCTATTGAATTTTTATGTTTATCTAAGCAGGAAAAATATGGACATATTTGGTTACCTCTGGAAGTGGAGAGGGTTGGCTACTAATTTTTTTCTTTAGACTTTTTGTATTTTTAAGATGTTACAAATATAATTTGGGGGTTAAAAAGGACTATTCAGTAATACCACTCTTAGGTTTATACCAAAGAGAAATGTATATATATATATGCATCACCAAAAGACACATACTAGGCTGTTCAAGGCAGCAGCATCCATAATAATCTAAAACCGGATACTACTCTCCCTTCTTTCTTACCTCTAGTGCTGCCCTGGCACTATCTTCCATTACAAGTGTCTTAAAAACAAAGATAAGATTATTTCAGATAAATTTGAGAATTTATTTTCAGAAGATTTTAAAGGAAATTCTAAAGGATGTATCTCAAGAAGAAATACAATAATCTTAGATAAATTACCTGAAATGCAAGACAAAATGATAAGAGATTTTTAAATCTGGCATTGAGAGAATACCTTATTTGGAACAACCCTTCCACTGAAAACTCACAGCAGTAAAAGTTGGATAAAATATAGGAGACAATGGAAGATTCTGAAGAGCAAACAACACAAGGAGAATTTGAGAAGCTATAATCCCAAGGGAAGAAACACACAGGACATGAGCTCCACATCTGCTGGGGATTTTCCATTTAGGGCATTTTCTAGTTCACAATGCAGAAAAAGTGAGGCCAAGCAGAAAGTGTCAGTCTTACTGATTCAAGATTCTCAAACCAACTGAACTCAATAGGGCAAAATTTCAGACAAGAAGGTATCTCTGAGAACTGAATATTAAAAAAATCTATGTACAAATTCCCCTTAATTTGTCACTGGCTGACTCTTAAGCTATGCACAAACAGAGAGGGACTGCTACCTCAAAAAATCCACCAAAACTTGTTGAAAATGGTGGTTAAATGTTAAACAGGTGACAGTTATTTCAGTAGCTATACTGTTCTGGAAATAAAGCAGTGGAGGTCAAGTCCCACAAAAACAATATACTCTTGTCAACACACTCTGCTTTCAGTTGAGACATGAGAGGATTCATGGCATATCAAAAGAATGACACCTTTGGAGTAAAGATTATGGTCTTGAGTAAAGTAAAAACTTAAAATGCATCAGTTTTAAGAAAGCTTAAAACTAATGTTTGATAGCATAAAAGTAATCTTCTGTTGCTTTATCATTTCTCATCCCCCCAAAAATCCTCTTTGAGTAACAATAACATCAAGTATAACTTTATAATTTTTCATTCATGATGTCCTTTACCCAATCAAAAATTTAGGGAGAGGCTAAAAATCCAATTACATTGCCAAGAACTCAGAAGAAACAACAAATAATAGAAAATTGACTCATGGGTGATTTGGACATTTGCATTCTTAGGGATTGACTTTAACTGAGGCAATATGTTGAAAAATTATAGAAGCAAGGATGGAGAATTTCACTATAGAATTAAAATTCATAAAACTCATATATAGAAAACAATTCCATTTGCAATATCATTAAAAACAATAAAATACTTAGGAACCAATTTAACCAAGGAGGTAAAAGATCTAAACACTGACATCTACAAAACACTGAAGAAAGAAAGTGAAGACACAAATAAATGAAAAGATATTCCATGTTCATAGATTGGAAGAATTAGTAATGTTAAAATGTTCATACTAACCAAAATAATTTACAGATTTAATACAATCCCTATCAAAATTCCAATGGCATTTTTTACAACACTAGAAAAAAGAAATCCTAAACATCATATGAACCAGAAAAGAACTCAAATTGCCAAGGCATGCTTCAGCTAAAAGAATAAAACTTGAGGCATTACAAATGCCTGATTTCTAATTATATTACAAAGCTATAGGAATTAAAATATTATGGTACTTGCATAAAAACAAACACATAGGCCAATGGGAAAAAAAATGAAGAGTCCAGAAATAAGCCCACACATTTACATTCAACTCACTGTCA
This sequence comes from Mellivora capensis, assembly GCA_004024625.1. Taxonomy (NCBI): domain Eukaryota; kingdom Metazoa; phylum Chordata; class Mammalia; order Carnivora; family Mustelidae; genus Mellivora; species Mellivora capensis. The sequence continues at coordinate 30,784 of PISX010018488.1, forward strand.
ACAAAGGTACAAAGAACACACAATAGGGAAAGGATAGACTCTTCAATAAATGTTGTTGGAATAACTGGATATCCACATGCAGAAAAATGCAACTGGACTCTTGTCTCATACCATATATGAAAACCAACTCTAAATGTATTAAAGACTTAAATGTTAAGACTTGAAATTGGAAAGCTACTAGAAGAAAACATAGGGAATAAATTTCTTGATATTGGTATAGGCAACAAATTTTTGGATATCACCCCAAAAACACAGGTAATGAGCAAAAGTACACAAGTGGGACTACTTCAAACTAAAAAGCATCTGCACAGCAAAAGAAACAATCAACAGAAGGAAGGGACAACCTATGGAATGGGAGAAAATGTTTGTAAACTATATATCCCCAGTAAGGGTTAATACAAAAAATAAATAAGGAATTCAAACAACTCACTAGCAAGAAAATAAATAATAATCCAATTAAAAAATGAGCAAAGGACCTAAATGGACATTTCTCAAAAGAAGACATACAAATGGCCAATAGGTATACGAAAAAGTACTCAAATCCACTAATTATCAGGATATACAAATCTAAACCATAACATATTATCTCACACCTGTTGGAAGGACTACTGTCAAAAAGGTAACAAGTATTGGTGAGGGTAAGGGAAAAAGGAAACACTTGTGTACTGTTGATGTGAATGTACATTGGTAAAGTCATTATGGAAAACAGCATTGAGGTTCCTCCCCAAACTGAAAACAGAACTACCATATTATCCAGGAACCCAACTTCTGGGTATGTATTCAAAGAAAATGAAATCAATATCTCCCATCCAAGTACTAACCAGGCCCGACCCTGCTTAGCTTCCGAGATCAGACAAGATCGGGTGCGTTCAGGGTGGTATGGCCGTAGACTGAAATCAGTATCTGGAAGTGATGTTCGCACTCCCATGTTCATTGAAGCATTATTTGCAGTAGTCAAGATATGAAAAATGAAAATGACTTAAGTCATTATCCAATGAGTGAATGGATAAATAAATCGTTGTATGTATATATAATGGAATTTATTTAGCCATAAAAAATAGCCATTTGTGTCACAAATAGCCATTTGTGACAACATGGATGAACTTTGAGGGCATTATACTAAGTTTCAAAATAATTCAAAGACAAATATGTGTGACCTCCTTTATATGTAGAATCTAAAATAGTCAAACTCAGAAGCAGAAAGTAGCATGGTGCTGGGAGGTGGGAGAAATGAAGAGAAGTATAGATCAAAGGCTGCAAAATTCAGTTATATAACATAAATAAGTTCTGGAGATCTAATGTATACTACAGGGACTATAATATTGTATTATATACTTGAAATATTATATATAATAAATAAATATTATATATAAATATTGTATTATATATTAATAATATTGTATTATATACTTGAAATTTGCTAAGATAATACATCTCAGTTGCGCACGCACACACACACACAGACAAAAGGTAAACTATGTGAGGTGATCAATATATTAATTAGCTTGATGTGGTAATCATTTCACAATGTATATATATATCTAAACATCACATTGTGCATCTTATATATATGAAAATTTTCTCAATTATACCCCAATAAATATTATGAATTAAATGTGTTATACAACTAGAGTATTCCTAAAACATTCAGCCTAAAACACTACAACATATAATTTCCAAGTAAGAGTAGTAGTATCTTATATATATGAAAATTTTCTCAATTATACCCCAATAAATATTATGAATTAAATGTGTTATACAACTAGAGTATTCCTAAAACATTCAGCCTAAAACACTACAACATATAATTTCCAAGTAAGAGTAGTAGTAAAATGGGGAAACAAAGGAATAATAGAGGGGAAGGGAATGAAAGAGACAGATAAAGCACACAAAAAAATAATTAGCAAAAAAAAAAAAAGAGAGAGAGAGAGACAGACAGAAATAAATCTGTTTGCACTACTAAGCACAATAATATATAGCACTATATATATATATATATATATATAAAGCACAATAAATATAATTGGAATAAATTATTCAATGGTAAGTTATAAATTGTCAAACACTAATTTTATTTTTTTATTTTATGTACTTATTTTTTAAGATTTATTTGTTTGGGAAGGGGAGGGGTCAAGGGAAAGGGAGAGACTCTCAAACAGAATCTCTGCTGAGTGTGGAGCCTGATGCCAAGCTCAATCTCATGACTCTGAGATAAAGACCTGAGCCAAAATCAAGAGTCAAATGCCCAACCAACCAAACCACCCAGGCACCCCTCAAGCAATAATTTCAAAACCAGCAATGAAAAACTACAGGTAAGTTTATGACCTATATATGACTTAAAACAGATTAGAAAGATTTAAAGTCAAAGGATGAAAGATAAATCTTTCTTAGAGGTAAACACCAATCAGGGTCAACACTAGTCAAAGAAACCTTGACTTTATAGCTGAGCAAATTAAGAGTTTAAGACTAAAAGCATTAATAGGTAGCCATAATAACGAATCCTTACATAATGTTAAATTTTTCAATTTACTCCAATTCACTAATAACATAGCCTCAAAATACATAAAGTAAAACTATACACATCTACAATGAGAAATTTCAAAATCTACCATCACAGTAAGAGATTGTAACATTCTTTCTATCTTTTTTTTTTTTTTTGTAATTGACAATTCAAACAGATAAAAAATTGGTAAGGATATGGCAGATCTGGATTGTATAATTGACACACTTGTTAATATAATTAGACACTACACATTATCTTCAAGTGCACAAATGTAATGGACCATGTGCTAGGTCATAAAGCTAGCTTCAAAAGTCCAAAGGAACTGATATCACACATTCTCTGACTACATAATGAATTAGACAACATTTACTGCAAATAATAAAAGAATTTCATGTGAGTAACTAGAAATTAAAATACATTGTTGTAAAAAAAAATGCATGGCTTAAATAAGAAACCATAATGAAAATTATAGATAATTACAGCTACATGATCGCAAAAATTCATATCAAAACTTGTGAGATACAGCTAAAAAGCAGTGACACAAATTTAAGAGCTTAATGAGCTAAGCATATGAGCTAAGCATATACCTTAAAAGCTTAGAAAATTAACAAAAACTCAAAGAAGAACTAATAAAATAACAATTAATGGAAAAAAACTAAGTTTTATGTATGTGTGTATAAGTAAATGAAAGAGCTAATGAAGTAGTCTAAATTCTGGCAAAATTAATCAAAACAAAATGAGAAAGTGTACAGGTCATAATAATGATAAACTAAACATAATGAGAGAATATTATGAACAATTTTATTCTATTAAGTTTGAAATATATATGTATAGACATATACATATATATAAAAAACAGTTAAATATCTTAGAAAAGAAATTCATGAAAGTTGACTCATAAGAAAACCTAGATAGTCCTATAATCCTTAAAGTAATTGAACCAATAAGTTTAATACCTTTTGATAAAGTAAACTCCACACTCTGGGGTTTTGCTGGTGATTTGAGGAGATATTCAAGGACCAGATAATTCCAACCTGGCCCAAATTCTTCCACGGAATAGCAATAGTGAGAATATTGCCCATCTTATTTTATGAGGTGACATCAACAAATAATAAAGTTAGAACCAAAGAGGATAATTACAAGCCAATCTCAATTCACATATATAAATGCAAATATCTAATGCTTATCTCTATATCATTATATAAAAATTATTGCATATTTACCAAAGACAGTTTATTCCAGAGATGCAAAGTTGATTAAATATTAAAGACTGAAGACTATCTTCATCATATTAACATATTTAAATGGAAAAAACATATGAGAAAGTCGATAGCTATAGAAGAAGCATTCTATAATAAAACATCTACTCATTTAAAAAAAGTGCTTCCCAGAAAAAGAATCAAACTTTCTTATTATTGAAAAAGGCATTTACAAACTAACCATTGCAAATGCCAAAGTTTACATAATGAAATCTTTCTTTTTATCTTAAGGATAAAAAAAAAGGATAAAACCTTTATTCAACTTTATACTGAAAGTCCTAGCCAATGCAATAAGACAAGAAAAAGAAATTAAAGGTATAAGGATTGGAAAGGAAGAAACAATACTGCCAATTTTTAGGTGATATGACTGCCTGTGTAACAATCTGAAAGACTATACAGGTAAATTTAGAATTATTAATGGAGTTTGTCACATTTGATATAGAGTCAATATATAAAAGGCAACTGATTTTCTATACACCAGGAACAATAAGCTACAAAATATAATTTTATAAAAGAAAACATTTACAATCACAGTAAAAATATAATGTATTTAGAAATAAATTTAATAAACCTAGCAGAAGGAAAACAATGAAAAATATTACAAAAAACATTAAAAAACATTGAAGTTGAACTAAATAAATAGCATTATATACCAAGTTCACAGATGGAAAAATGCAACATCTTAAAGAGGACTTGTCTCCCCAAATTGATATATAAAATTAATGCAATATCAACCAAAATTCCAAACATGTTTACATGTTTGTTCCTTGTTTTGGAGAACTTGATAAGTTTATTTAAATATTTATATGGAGGCATCTGATTGGCTCAGTTGGTTGAGTGTCTGACTCTTGGTTGGTTGATTGGGTCATGATCACAGGGCCACATGGTTGAACCCCACATCAGCTCAGTGCAGAGTCTGCTTGAGATTCTCTCTCTCTCTCTCTCCCTCTGCCCCTCCCCCTGCTTGCACGTGCTCTCTCTCTCTCTAAAACAAATAAATAAAATCTTTAAAAAATATATTTATATGGAAGATCAAAGATCCAAGAATTGCTAAAAACTCTTGAAGAAGAATAAAAAAATGGGAAGAATTTTACTACCATATTTTAAGAGTTCTTATAAACCTAGAATCATTAAGGAAATAAATAACTACAGGACTAGGAAACTTAAAACAAATTCATATATGAAAAACTGAATTCTTGCAGATCACTGGTGCTGGGACAATTGACTATTCATGTTGAACAAACAATATAACAATCAGTTTCCAGGTAGATTAAGACAAATTGCCAAATGCTAAACTATAAATGCTTTAAGAGGTAAAATATACTAAAATTAATTTATTGTCCTGAGAAAATAACTTTCTTTTTATAAAAGAAAATATTGGTAACTTGAAATTAAAATTCAAAACTTAGTTCATTGAAAGAGATGGACATAAAGAGAAAGAAAAACTAAGCAGCAAATTGGAAGAAGATATTTGCAGCATATATAGCTGACAAAGAATTGGTTATCATCCACATTATATAAGGAAAGCATTCCAATGAGGCAATAAGAAAAAAAGCAACCCAATATGAAAGTGAGTAAAAGACAGGAATCAGGATTTCAGAGAGAAAGCACAATATTTCACCAATGTCTGAAAAGATGGACACTTCATTAGTTATCAGAGAAATGCTAATTAAAATCACAGTGGAACACTATTTCATGTGCACCAGACAGGCTAAAAATGAAATTTAATAATACCAAGTTATAACAAGTATGTGGAGTAACAGAAACTCTCATGTCTTGCTAGAGGGAGTAAAAACCAGCTCAATACTTTGGAAACAGATTGGAAATAACCTAATAAATTTGCACATACACAAATCTTATAACTTGGTAATTCTATACCTGAGTGTGCAACCAGAGTGAGCCTGTGCATGTGAACCAGAAGCCACGTGTAGGAATGTTAGAGAACATTATCTGTTAATATCCCCTGTAGTAGGCAGCCTTTAAAATGGCCCCCAATAATCCCTGCCTCCAGATATTCATGGTTTTGTGTAAGCCCTTTCTCTTGAGTGTTGTCTACAACTAGTGATTCACTTCTAATAAATAGAAGATCACATGTCACTTTTGAGATTAGGTGACAACAAGAATCTGGCCTTCATCTTTATCTCTTCTTCTCTCAGGGAGCCTTTATCCTGGGGGAAGCAAGCTGCCATGTTTTGACTATTTTCTAAACAAAAGCCCATTTGGCAAAGAACTGATATGTCCAACCAAAGCCAGTGAGGCCAAGAGGCTTGCCAACAGTTACTTGAGGGAGCTTGGAAGGGGTTCCCTCTACCCTCAGCCTTGAGAAGACTGTAGTCCCAGCCAATGTTGCTTATAGCCAGTGAGAGATACTGCATCAGACACTCCTCGCCAAGCTCCTCCAGGATTCCTGACCCACAGAAACTATGAGATAATAGGTTTTTGTTTTAAGCTGCTAAGTGTTGGGGTAATTTGTCACACAGCAATAGATAACTAATACATTTCCCAAACTAGCAACAACCTAAATGTAGAATGGATAAGTTATAGTATACTCCTACCATAAACAGTGAAAATGAAGGAATCATCAAGGGTGAATCTCGAAAACTCGAGTATCTACAGTATAATGTCATTAATATGAAAAATGTAAAAATAGGGAAAGCAAACATGTATACGTTTTTGGAATACACACACAAATCAAAAAACTATAAAGAAAAGCAAGGAAATGATTAATCCAAAAATCAGCTGTCACCTCTCATGGAAGGGAGAAGGGCTTAAGGATCTACTGTGGTACTGCAATGTCATTTTTTCAATCTAGGAGATGCTCAGGCATTCTGTTCATTATTCTTTAGACTGTTCTTAGATGTTTTATATATCCCTTTCTAATAAATTTTAAAAAATCAAACCAAAGCAAAAAAGAAAACAAGGTATTGAAATGAAGTTGGTGGACAAATAAATAATTTGGAGTATGAAAGGATGGATGGATGGATGGATGGATGGATGGTTTGCTAGACAGGTCATTCGGTCCTTTATGTCTAATTGAACTTGCACTTCTTTCAAGAAGTTTCATTATTACCTGATTCATAAGTCTTTTTCTCCTATACTTAAAGCCTTCTCCTTTCGTTGCAGGTTTACCCAACTCATTGGCCGGCTCCTGCCCTTTACGTGGGAACTGTATAATCCAGTACTTAGAGATTCAGGCCAAACACATTCCAGACTAAACGTTCTGCAGGCTTCACTGCACCTACTCTCACCACCACACCCCCCCCTCCCGCACCCCGCACCTCCCTCACCCAGCGCGGACAGAGCCTTTGGGCACCTAGAGCCCTGGAGCATGTCAGGACTTTGACCTTTCCAGGGTCAAAGTTGGGGGTTGGGGGGCGGTGGGAGTGGTCCTGCAGAGACTAGCAACACCCAGATAATTTAAGAGCAAGGCCTCAGGAGATGGGTAACATTACCTCCAGGGCTCCTTTTAGCTCAAATCTCAATAGCTCCTTGCAGAGCACACGCACAAGAAAATGGGGAGGGGGAGGTCATCGCCTCCTGACAAGCAAGGGTGACAAACACTGCGGCAAGAAGAAAATACAGACCGAGCTGCAGGGAGACCGCAGAGAAGAATCCGAGAGGTAAACAGCAAGAAATTCTGTTAAACACGTCTGCCACCCTCCCCTTGGGGACAAACGGAGGCCCCGTACCAGCCCCCATTCTTCTCCACCCCCACAGCACACACGGTCTCCTCCGGCATTCCCTGGGTCTCCGGGTCTCCCCCATCCCTCCCCACCCCCGGGTCGCAGCGCTCCGGGCGGTGGCCTCTGTCGACCCCAGGCCTCTCTGGGTCCAGAATCCATCGCTGACTCTCACTTACCGTTTGCCCGGCTTTCTCTGCAGCGCGGCTTCGGGGCGGAGAGGGCTGGCTCGGAAAGGCAGCGGCCGTTCCCTGAGGGAAGGAGTTTCTCAGGTGAGAAGGGAGTGGGCGGCGGATGAGGCTGGGGACGTGGAAAGTCTCAGGCAGACCGGGGGCGAGCGGGGCCGGGGACAGGGGGCGTCCCAGGAGCTGATTGGTGGCTGTGGCGCTGGGGCGGAGCCTGGCCCTCAGTCCCCGGACCTAAGAAGCCTCGCTTTGTATCCATTTCTGCAGGGAGATGCGGCCCTAGATCCGGAATGGGGACCCCAGCACCGGTCCAGGGAGTGCGGCAGGGCAGTTTGTTGAGAAATAAATCTGAGACAATTTATGAACAAGTGAGCAATTGATATAATATATTTTTTATAGACGATAATAAGCGATTATTTTTAAAGACGAGTTAAATCTACTACGGGTCCTAGATATTTTTGATTAAAAGCGTCAAGTTGCATTAGGACGGAGCATATGATTACATTCTTTTAAGAAGAAAACCATCTTACATTGCTTATACACCGGGCAGAGCTAAGAGAGAAGGAGTTGGCTATTGATACTTACCTTCATAACCACTGAGTTAGGGCGCCTGCGGGCTCGGTCCTTAAGTGTCTGCCTTTGGCTCAGGTCATCTCAGGGTCCTGGGATCCAACCAGGTATCAGTCTCCCCGCTTAGTGGGTGGTCTGCTTCTCTTTCTGCTGCTCCCCCTGCATGTGCCATTCTGTCAAATAAGTAAATAAAATCTTTTTTTTTTTTTTAAAGCCACTGAATTTGGGGCACCTGGGGGCTCAGTGGGACCTCTGCCTTTGGCTCAGGTCATGATCTCAGAGTCTTGGGATGGAGCCCCGTGGCACGGGCGGGCTCTCTGCTCAGCAGGCAGCATGCTTTCTTTTCTTCTCTCTCTCTCTCTCTCTCTCTCTGCTTGCCTCTCTGCCTGCTTGTGATCGCTGTCAAATAAATAAAACCTTATAAAAAGCCACTGAATTATTTTAAAATAACACATGTATTGTTTTGTAAGTTAAAAAAGAAAGAGGAAGGTGTTAAAAATGTTGCTAATCAACGAATAGGTGACAGACACTGGGCATGAGAGAAAGAAAGCCGTGGCTTACAAACCTAGACTCTGAGGCATCAGGCAGGGCTCCTCCTCACCATCCGCGGAGTGCATTCCTTTCCTATGGCTGCAGTAACAAATGACCACAAACTTAGTGACTGGAAAGAATACATTTATTATCATACACTGCTGTCGCTCAGAAGCCGACCGGCTGCGATCAAGGTGTAGACAGGGCTGTGTTCCTTCTGGAGGACCTGGGGGCAGAAATCATTTCCTTGACTTTTTCAGCTCCTGGAGGCTGCCCAGATTCTTTGGTTTTTGGGTTCCATCTTCAAAGCCAGCCATCTCTCCACCTGGATCTCTCTGCCTGTCCTCCTATTTCTCTTGCTTCTCTTTCACTTATTTCTGAACGACTTTGACCTGTTAGCTCCCTTTCCGCCCTGGATCCCATAGACCACCCTCAGTTCTGAATCTCACTTGCCTTTTTATGCTTATTTATCTTTCTGTTCATCTTCGCTTCTGCATTTGTTCATCTAAAGAAGATAATTCCTTCTTTGCAGGTAGAAAGTGTAGTGGGTAGAGCACCTTGTCAACAGAACACTTGGTTGTACTCTCTTACTACCACTTAAAGTTCTGCTGCTTTTTGGGGTTGTGGAAACACACACGATACCCTGTGTGTGATAACTGGCGTTCTTGACTCTGAGGCCTGCCAGTCCTAGTACCCTGCCTCTCTGCCTTTCTTCTCCCGCTCCTCACCCAGGCCTGACTTTCCTTCCAGGGCCAGAGCCAGTCCTCAAAGACCTTGTGGGTGACATCAGAGAAGGAGGGGCGAGGAGAGGGGGAGAAGGCGTAGGGAGGGAGCTGTGAGAGAAGAGAAGCTGAGCAAAACAGCTGGGCGCCCCCATTGGGAATTTGCTGGCCCAGGTAGGTGATGTCTGCCTGTATGGGTGGAGGAAGTTTACAGGCTGCTGCTGCCCTGTCTCCCCCCAGAGACACACACACACACACACACACACACACACACACGGAGCAAAGCCTAGAAATGTCAAGGTCATG
>PISX010018489.1:0-40434 GCA_004024625.1 Mellivora capensis
AGAGGAGAAGGGTGTCGAGGGAAATTGGGGGGGAGATGAACCATGAGAGACTATGGACTCTGAAAAATAACCTGAGGGTTTTGAAGGGGCGGGGGGTGGGAGGTTGGGGGAGCCTGGTGGTGGGTATTATGGAGGGCACGCATTGCATGGAGCACTGGGTGTGGTGTAAAACTATGAATTCTGTTACGCTGAAAAGAAACGAATTAAAAAAAAATTTTAAAAAAAGATCAGTAAAAATAAATAAATAAATAAATAAACGGTCCTAGGAAAACTGGATTATCTACAAGCAAAAGAATAAAATTGGACCTTTATCTTATACTGTACACAAAAATCAACCCAAAATGGATTAAAGACTTACACATAAGACCTTAAGCCATAAAAACCCAAGAAGGAAACACAAAGGAAAAGCTCGGTGACTTTGGTTGGGGCAATGAGTTTTTGGATATGACACCAAAAGCATATGCAACAAAAGGAAACATAAATGTGATTGCTAATTTAAGTAACTTCTGCAGAGCAAAAGAAACAATCTGTAAAATAAAAGGATAACCTGGAATTGGAGAATACCTGCAAACCATATATCTGATAAGGGTTAATATCCAAAATATATAAGAAACTCCTATAAGTCACTAACAAAAAAACCCCAAATAATCCAATTAAAAAATGGACAAAGGATAGATATTTCTGAACAGACGTTTCTCCAAAGAGGACACAAATGCCAATAAGTACATGAAAAGGTACACAACATAACTAATCATCAGGGAAATGCAAATCAGAAACACCATGAGATATGCCCTCACACCTGAGATAGTAACTAACATTAAAACAAAACAAACAAGTTAAGTTGTGGAGATGCAGACAAAAGGCAATCCTGGTACACTGTTGGTGGGAATGTAAACTGATACAGCCATTATGGAAAACAGCATGAAGATTCCTCAAAAAATTACAAATAAGACTACCATATGATCCAGCAATTCCATTTCTGGGTATTTATCTAAAGGAATTAAAATCAGGTTCTTGAAGAGGTACTTGCACTCTCATGTTCATTGGAGCATTACTGCAAGAGGCAATATATGGAAGCAACCTAAATGTCCATCAAAGGATGAATGGATAATGTGGAACATACATGCAATGAATATTATTTAGCCCTGAAAAAGGAGGAAATCCTACTATTTACAATAACATGGATGAACCTATTATGCTAAGTGATATAACAAACCCAATTAAGACAAATAATATGTAATCACACTTATATATGGAATCTAAAACAAACACATAGAAGCAGAGTAGAATGGTGGTTACTGGAGTGGGGGAGAGGGAGAAATGGGGAGCCTTTGGTCATTAGGTCAAAAGTTATAAAGTTTCAGTTATACAGGGGCGTCTGGGTGGCTCAGTCGGTTAAGCGTCTGCCCTCGGCTAAGGTCATGATCCCAGCCCATGTTGGGCTCTCTGCTCGTGGAGGGAGGGAAGCCTACTTCTCCCTGTCCCTCTGTCCCTCCCCCCACTCTCTCTCTCAAATAAATAAAATCTTTTTTTAAAAAAAGGTTCACTTATGCAAGTAAGTATGTACTAGAGATCTATACAGCATAGCGTGTACAGCTAACAATACTGCACTGTATACTTAAAATCTGCCAATACTATAGATCTTAAGTATTCTCATGAAACACTCTTTCTTTCTTTCTCTCACTCACTCTCACACAAACACAAACAATAAAGGGAGCAGGAGGAAACTACAAAATAATGGTATTTTTAGGGCCTCGATGGTGGTGATGGCTTCAAAGGAGGATACTTATATGCATGGAGTTGTACACATTAAATATGCACGGCTTTTTACATATCAATTACCCCCCCATAAAGGGGTTTAAAAAAATCTCGTTTGATATTCAACTTGAAAGCAGGAGGTCTTTGATAAATCTGACTGAACCGCTAACTTTACTCTTCTATTCATATATTAAAAAGTTTAAAGCATATGGAATTAAATATATCATTCTCAGTTAAAAGAAAAAAAAAAAACACAGAAAATGACAGACCAGGCCTGGTAAAATTTTTCTGTAAAAAGCCATAAATTAAATGTTTTGGGCTTGTGGGTGACATTTAGTTTCTGTCACATATTTTTCTACTTTTCCTATTTTTTTAACCTGCCCTTTAAAAATGTAAAACTATTTCTTGTTTGCACACCCTGAGCAGGTGTTTGTCAACCCTAAGCTCCTGAGTGCAGGAACCACATCACAGTTCCCCCTACAGCCACATCCTGAAAGCAGGGCTTGCCATATACTAGATGTTAAATATATAAATGAGTAAGTAAATCCTAGTGGAGAAAAAAATGTGCTCGAAGTTGAATTTTTTTTTTTTTTAAGATTTTATTTATTTGAGAGAGAGTGCATGAGCAGGGGGCAGGGCAGAGGGAGAAGCAGGCTCCCTGGAGAGCAGGGAGCCTGATACAGGACTCCATCCCAGGACCCCGGGATCATGACCTGCTCCAAAGGCAGACACTTAACTGACTGAGCCACCCAAGTGCCCCTCAAAGTTGAATTTACACAATTTCTCCTCATTAGATTTTCTTAAATTAAAAAAAAAAAGTCTACACAACAGCAGCAAGAAAAAATTACTTGCTTCATATAATATTGATGGTAGCTCCTGGGTAAGCAAGCTGTAGCTAGCTCTTACAAACTGGGAGAGTATAGACATGCTAGTAGATTTCTTAAAATTCAAAAGGTTATAACTCACTTTGCAAATTTTTAAACACTAAAAAAAGCTAAATGATATTGCAATGTAGCTAGAAAATAAAATAAGCTATAAAATAGCATAATAGATTTTAAAATTATTTTAAAGCATTCCTTCCTTATTTTGTCAACAAAAATTTCCATGGCTTTCAAATTTTTTAGTTTCTAAAACCTTTCACATCTACTATAAATGAACTAGAAACAGTGGGAAAATAAATTGAGCTCAGGGTCTCAATAAACCTGAGATTTTCTTTCCACGAATTTTTAAAGTACCCATAAATATCCCATTGATGCTTTTTAGAATTCCATTAATTTTGTCAATTATTTAACAAATATATGTCGCACTATTCTTTGGGCTATGATAATTATATACAACCAAAGACCTTATGCAACATATTCAAATTTCCTAAGTGTTAAGATCTACATTAATCAATATGACTTATTCATACTCACAGTTCTTTCTCAAGCTGCTGCTGAATTAACTTTGCAGATTTTGCCATTGTAATGTCTGTAAAGAAATAAAGACATTGTTATAGTTTAAACCAGAAAGGGTCTTTTCCCGACTTCTTGCACATATAGAAAATTCCAATTTAAACCAATAAGTTTCTTTCCCCCTTTTTTTTTTTCCTAAAGAGCTTTTTACCATTAGTAGCTTAACTACTAAAATAAGCCTTCTAATTTTCAGGTTTGGGTTTTCCTATGATAATGCTTACAAATATATTAAGCTCATATCCCTAAAATTGACTAGTTCATGAAAGTTTCTACATCTTACAGACCTTTTAAATCAAAATATATGTAAGTCCAGCCAGTGTATCAGAGAGAAAACCTACCAGCTTCTTGATTGTAAATAGAAACATCCTAGTTGTCATATAAAAGTAAACTAAGCACATTTCCAGCTGATACTAAGATAGTAAGTCACTTAATTGCACCTTGGTAAGAGAGGAACACCCTCTTTGCTGGTTTGGCACCCAGCAAAAGCCAAATAAACATCACCTTCTCTCCTATACCAAAAAGAAGAAACAGAGAGGCCAGGTAATGATCCTAACACCAATTCCTGATTAGGCATTGTTAGGGTTATTACTACCTGATCACTTCTGAGAAATGCACTAGGCTCTCTGTAGAATCAGAATTTTAATCTTAAGGAACACTATAAAATAAACTAGTTTATCTTATGTTAGAGATAATGAAACTGAAGCCTCAGATTACTGGGTGTGATAGAAAATGTTTAATGGTTATGAGGTTAAAGAAAATACAACTTGTGCAAACCCTACTTGATAAAATGTGCTGGAAGGTAAATTTGTTTGAAAAGAGATGGTCCCCTGGCCCTCCACAATTGTGTGTGATAGGACATATTGTCAATCTGACAAACTTAACTTGGTAAATAAATAAAATGATTTATAATTTTGTGAAATGTAAAACACTGTATCAAAGAAAAACTGGTAATAGACACTCCTTAGAACAGACTGGTAAAACTAACAAAACTTATAAAAATAAAAAATAAAAATTAATAAAAATGCAGGTATATAAACAATTTTTAGATTTAAAATCCTTCATAGTTTCTTAACAATCATCTCTCATCCTCAATAATAACAAATGTATTAGCTCTTAAGTAGCAATCCCAGAAAAATCTCAATTATTATTGCTGGAAAACATGATGGCACCTTGTTTATTGCAGGCGATTAAGAATGATGGTGTGTTCTTCAGACTCATACTGTCAATGAGGACTTGATACAGAAACTCTGCCACATCCTTCACCTCTCGCTGGAAGGCTGCACTGTCCACAACAAACACAACAGCCCTGGAGGAGGAGAAAGAAAAACCAGCATGTAAGCATGCAGGAGTGCAGCATTATACTGAAAAGTTATGTCCTTAATTTCATCCAATTCAATCCTAATTAGTAACACACAGCAGACTCAAATGCAAGTGTGCACACACGTAATCACACCATACAAATACTCATTTAACAAAGGACTACTGAGGAGATGCCAAGTGTGTGCATTTTTGGTTAACTGTGTACTTCTGGTGACTGTACAGTCTGAATTATTTTTTTATCAAGTTTTATAAAAATGCAAAAACAACAACAAAAACAAAGGACTACTGAGTGTTACTGTATTATCAATGAATAATCCAAAAAGATAAAAAAGGAAATCATGCCTGCCCTCAAAGACCAGGAAATCATCATATACAAAACTGTGTCATAAAATGCTAAAACAGACCTATGCACCAATGGGAACAAACAAGAAGACCATTTACATGAGAACAGGTCAAGATGACTTAAAGGAGGATGTCAACAACTGGGCTGAATTTTAGCCAGACAAAAAAACTGGGACACAGACTACCTGGAAAGTAGTATGTGCAGAACACAAAGGAGCGGAACAGCATGGCCTACAGAGCTCAAGGTAGGCTGGTACACAGGGAGGAAACCAGGCCAAGCAGCAAAGGGGAAGACACTGACCTCCAGAGTTTGTGCCTTTCTGTTACAAAGAATACTGGTGCTTCATGGAAGACAGATAAATCTAAGAGGGTAACCAAACTAGAAGCACAGTGACCTGGTAGGGCCCAACCTAAAGCAGCAACAGTGAGAATCCTCATGTGCCAGAAGTAAAGAGGTATCAAAGCTAAAGCAAAGCAGTCCAGGAGAAAGAGCAGATAACAGACTGTAGGGACCAGGGTTTGAATGCTCAGGAGTAGCTGGAAACGAGCAACGGCCAACATGCAGTCAGGGAGCTGGAACTGAACCCCCTGTACAAAGCCTACAACTTAAAAGCTGTCTAGTGGAGGGAGGTGTGGGAAAATAATCCAAAAGGAACTGAAATACCAGGCCT
Organism: Mellivora capensis; assembly: GCA_004024625.1. Lineage (NCBI taxonomy): Eukaryota > Metazoa > Chordata > Mammalia > Carnivora > Mustelidae > Mellivora > Mellivora capensis. The sequence continues at coordinate 5,546 of PISX010018489.1, forward strand.
CCTGTGCCACACAGATTGGGGGTCGGGGGTATGAATTTACACTCTTTCACGACATAAGATGCAGAAAGATTTATATCAAAATGGGGTGAGATTCAATGAACCCCAAAGGGCCCCCAACAGAAGGAAATATGAACCCATTCTGGAGAGAGGCTTTCATATCCTACAGCAGTAAAAACAGCACCCACAACAACAAAATATTAAAAACACAATACCATTTATATTATCATCCCCCCCAAAATGAAACTTTGGTATAAATATAATAAAATATGTACAAGAGCTATATGAGGAAACTACAAAACTGATCAACAAAATCAAAGCAGAACTAGATAAACAGAGATATTCCACCATCACAGATAGGAAGATGAAACAGTTTCAAAATGTCAGCTCATCCCAACTTGATCTATAGATTCCAATGAAATCCAGTCAAAACCTTAGTAACTTACTGTGGATGTTGACAGGCTGATTCTCTAATTTATATGGAGAGGCAAAGGACCCAAAATAGCCAACGCAATACTGAAGAGCAAAGCTGGAGGACTGACACTGCCCGAGTTACTATGAAGCTTTAGTAATCAAGAAAGCATGGTCCTGATCAGTAGAGATCAGTAGAACAGAATAAAGTACAGAAAGAGACCCCTACTCATATAGTCAAGTGGTAAGTGATCTTTGACAAAGGAAGAAAGGCAATACAGATGGTCCCCGACTTAAAATAGTTCAACTTAAAACTTTTTACCTTACAATGGTGTGAAAGCAATACACATTCAACAGAAACCATATTTCAGATTTTGAATTTTAATCTTTTCCTGGGCTAGCAATATGGAGTACAATCTCATGATACTGGGCAGCAGCACTGACTGATCCCAGTCAGGCACTGGATCAAGAGGGTAAACAACTAATACACACAACCATTCTGGTTTTTACTTTTAGTATAGTATTCAACAAGTTACATGGATATATTCAACACTTTATTATAAAACAGACTTTGTATTAGATGATTTTGCCCAACCATAGGCCAATGTTAAGTGTTCTGAACACATTTAAGGTAGGCTAGGCTAAGCTATGACATTCAGTAGGTATATTAAATGTATTTTCAACTGGAGATATTTTCAACTTACTATAGGTTTATTAGAATGTAACCTCATCATTGAGTAAGATTTGTACAAGAGAACAAGATTATCTTTTCAAACAATGCTGGGACAGCTAAACATCCACGTGCAAAAAAAATGAATACATACAATGAAAAGATACAGACCATATCCTTTTCACAAGAATTAACTCAAAATGGATCACATATCTAAATGTAAACCACAAAATCATAAAACTCCTGAGCGAGAACACAAGAGAATATCTAGACAACTTGGGTCTGGCAATGATTTTTTAGACACAACACTAAAGGCGTAATTCATGGGGGAAAAAAAAGTATAAACTGAACTTTATTAAAGATAAAAATTTCTGCTCTACAAAAGTCACCACCAAAAGAATGAAGATGAATCAAAGACTGGTAGGAAATATTTGCAAAAGATATTTCTGATAAAGAACTTTATCCAAAATATACAAGGAACTCTTAAAACTCAACAATAGAAAACAACCCAATTAAAAAATGGGTCAAAGATCTTTAGACACCTCACCAAACAAGATCTATAGACAGCAAATAAGTATGTGAAGAGATGATCCACATCCTATCAATGTCATCAGGGAAATGCAACTTAAAACAGTTACATATCACTATCGATCTACTACAACGGCTGAAATCAAGAACTCTGGCAACACTAAATGCCTATGAGGATGCAGAGCAACTCTCATACACTGGAGTATGAGGAACTCTCATACATTGCTGGTGGGAGTGCAAAATGGTATAGCTACTTTGGAAGACAGTTTGGCAATTTCTCACAAAACTAAACATATTCTTACCATATGGTTCCTCAACTGCAGTCCTTGATATTCACCCAAAAATTTATGTCCACACAAAAACCTGCACACGTATGTTTACAGCAGCTTTATTCAGAATTACCAAAACTTGGAAGCAACCAAGAAGTCCTTAATAGGTGAATGGACAAATAAACTGTGGTACATCTAGACAATGACATATAATCCAGCACTAAAAAGAAATGAGCTATTGAACAATGAAAAAACATGGAAGTAACTTGAATGCATATTATAAGTAAAAGAAGCCAAACTGTATGATTCCAAATACATGATATTCGGAAAAAAAAGTACCATGTGGGAACCATTAAAAGATTTAAGTAGCTGTCAGGGATTAGGGAACAGAGGGATGAATTAGCAGAACGCAGAGGATTTTTAGGGCAGTGAAAATACTCTGTATGAAACTATAAATGGTGAATATGTCATTATACATTTGTTCAAATGTGTAGAAATATACAACACCAAGAGTGAATCCTAATGTAAAACACAGAATGATTACGATATGTTGGTGTAGAAGTTCATCGGTTGTAACAAACGAACCACTCTGGAGAAGGATGCTTATAACAGGGAAGGCTACGCATGTGTATGGAGTGTGGAGTAATATAGGAAGTCTTTGGACCTGTTGCTCCTGCTTAGAGCAGCTTTAGGTTTGCTGTGAACCTAAAGTTGCTCTAAAAAATAGTCTTTTTTTTCTTTTTAAATTTGCAGAACAGACAGATTGCTCATCACCACTATCTTGTGGGCAAGGAAGCAACAACAAAATAAAAGTCAAGACATCTTCAAAAATAAGGAAAGAAACAACTGCCTCATTCCATCAAAATCAAGATTCCACCAATTAAAAGACACATTATTATTTCAAGTACAACTAAGAAAGGGAAAATACTACCAATTAAACTATGACACAAACAACTACAACTAGCATTCTAATTTCACAGATATTAAAATATTTTAAAATCAATGAAATGTGGTATATTGATTTTCCTCTTAAGTTCTTATCAGTGTTAGAGACAAAACAAGAAACAAGTATCTTCAACTGCAGCACAAGAATTTTAAGAGTAACATTAGGACAAAGAAATATAAAAATTTGTTCTCTACTTTTGAGGCACTAAATTTAGGTAATTTAAGAACAGAAATATATAATATTGGATTTAAATAACTTCTAGGATTTCACCTAGCCTTCCAATTCACTTTTCGGATTTTAATAGTTCTACACATTAAAATTTATCCTCAAAGTAAATGAAGAATTTACTAATATGGTGAGGGTGAACACTTTCTGAACACTCTTAAGAAATACTTTCAAACATTATCTCATATAATCTTCATAAAATCTTGTACAGGTGGGCTTGCAACCCAGAAATGATTGACTCCAGGGTCCATGTTCTTTTCCCCACCAGAGCAAGTATGGGTGGCACTGATAAGAGATTCAGGCAAGTTTGCTCCAAATCCTACTTACCTGGCTGAAGCCTTAAAACGCTCTAAGAACTGAAGTCTCAAGCTCTCGTGGCCTGGGAGATCAATCAAAGTCAGGCTAGTGGCCTAAGGATGGCAGCAATAATATTAAATCAGTGTTTTGGTCCTGACTCACATTCACAACATATACTTCTCATATGAGCTTTCAGGTACCAGAACAGCATCCATTTTTATTAATGAATCAAAAAAATGTTCAACATAATTAATTAATGAATCAAACAAATGTTCACAAAGCATCTTCTATTTATAAATCATTAGTAGAGGCTCTGGGGATTTAACAGTGAGCAAAAACAAACATAATCCCTATTCCAACAGGGTTTATAATATAATCAGAAATATCAACACAATGTAAAATTACAAATAAATGTAAAATTGCAACTTTGATAAATGTTCCCAGGGTATGTGAGAAAATGACCCTATCTGGGGGAGTTATGGAAGTGTAGTCCACCTGAGCCTGGGGAAATACATTAGTATGAATAAAAACAAAAACACGTGAAAACAGCAGTAAATATTCACAAACTAAATGATGTGACAGGAGATCTATACTTTACTATATAGCATGTTACCATTACGGGGATCCCCAAACTTTGTAAAAACAAAACATTTCTTTACATGTCCACTATAATTTAACTTTTGAATATCTGTCAACTAGACACACCATTTATTTGTTCCAACTGTCACTCAAACAGTGAGGTGTTCTGCCCATACTGAGCTGACTCATTAAGCACCTACCTAAGAGCTATTCATTTCAGGCCTTGCGCTCAGGTTCAGTGGATGTAGCTGTGCTCAGTAAGACTCTGATATAACCCTGGTGCAATTATCAGGTTCACAAACATTTCTCAGATGTTCTACCTCGTCCATAGCCAGCCTGAACCACTGTTCAGCAGGAGGGAGTCAGTATCATGCACTGATCTCACATAATTACAGCTGGATTCATTATAAACCATCATGTAGTCTGTGCAGTCTTTTATGGGTAAAAATATGATGTACGGTAGCTTTAAAAAAAAAAATACTGATAAAAGTCTAGGGACAACATTTCATAATCACCACTATACCACCACAAGCAATTCAAAAGACACAATATTAGACACATTACTAACTTGAGTGAGACAAACTACATCTAAAACATATGGGGAGGGGTGGGAGGAGGTAACAAAGAAGGGAGGAATGTTCTATATTTTCTTTTTTCTTTTTTAGAGAGCACACATGAGTAGGCAGGGGGCGGGGTCAGAGGGAAAGGTAGAAAACTCAAGCAGTCTCTATGCCTAGTAGAAAGCCATATGTAGGGCTCGATCTCATAACCCTAAGATCATGACCTGAGTGGAAATCAAGAGTCAGCTGCTTAACCAACTGAGCCACCGCTACATTTTCAGTAAAAATATGCAAGTTTCATATACAATGTTAAGTTTTCCAAAAGGAAAAAAGTAAAAAGATACAAAGTTAATAATATATACATTTAACCCAACATATCTAAAGTATCTTTTAAACAAGTAAAAAATAAAAATCAAGAAATTGTTGATATTTTACTTTTTCATCCCAAGTTCAAGATCTGGTGTATACATTTACAGAACCCCTCAATTTGGACTAGTCACATTTCAGGTGCTCAATATGTCTCATACAGCCAATGGCTATTCCATTGTAAAGCAAGGGTCTGAAGTATGCCCAGGAATATCCCACTTAAAAAAATCTTGCACAAGTCCCCCAAGAATTAAAGATCTCCCAAATCTGACCTTTCAAAATCTAAAATCTTGAGAGTTTAAAAAGGACTGGGCTAGAAAGAGTACCATTATTGGAAAAAAAAAAAAAAAAAAAGCAAAAAATATCCGTAAGATATCTAGAAGAATGTCTATCTGTTTACAATGTTAATTCTGGGGCACCAGAAAAGGGGCAAGGGGCACAGAGAAGGAGAAAAGGTCTCTTAACCATTCTCATTCATTCATCTATACACCTACCCCTCCAGCCAGCCCCAGCCTTTCTTCCACTCACCAAATACTTATTCATTACAATAGACTTGGCAATCACTATCCATACTCTGGAACTACATAGGTACATAAAAAGTTCTTCTCATGATTTCCTTACTGATATTTCTGTAATATACTCATGTATACTCTTTAAGATGTCCACTGCAACACTGTAAAAGCAAAAGATTGTAACAACAAACTAAATGTTTGTTAACAGAGTTCTTAAACAAGAACTTAATTGAATGGTGCAGCCACATAATGGAATACTATGTGGCTCACAAATCAACCAGGTGGTACTATGTGTACAAATGAGGGAGAAAAACAAAACAACACAACTGTATCAGTCATATTGTTAAAAAAATATAAAATAAAATATGGAGCACCTGGGTGGCTCAGTGGATTGAGCACCCAACTCTTGGTTTTAGCTAAGATCCTGATCTCAGGGTCCTGGGATCCAGCCCCAGGTCGGGCTCCATGCTCAGCAAGAAGTCTGCTGAAGATTCTCCCCTCACCTCTCCCTCTGCCCCTCTCCTGGCTTGTGCACGGGTGTTCTCTCTCTCGCTCACACTCTCTCTTGCTCTCTAAAATAAATAAATCTTTTTTTTAAAAAATTAAAATTAAAAAAATAAAATAAAAAACCAAAAAACAGTGGGCAGAACAAAGAGTTAAAAAAGAAAATAATTGGGTGCCTGGCTGGTTCAGCTGGTGGAGCAGGCAACTCTTGATCTCGGATTTGTGGGATCAAGCCCCGTGTTAGGTGAAGAAGTTACTTAAAAATAAAATCTTAAGAAAAAAAATTAACAGATATATAGATAGGTTTGCATATGCACAGACCATCTGAAGAGCCCACAGGAAAATAGTAAGTTATTACCTCTAAGGAGAAGACCTAGTAGGGACAGGAAAGACAAAATTACTTTTCACTGAATATTCCTTTTGACCTTTTGAATTTTTGTCCCATATACATGTATTACCACTTCAAAATATAAAGGAAAAGGTTTAATGCTCACCCTCTAGAACTCATGGTAAAGTTGGAAAGAAGACAGAGAAACAAAAACTAGTAAAATGATATAACATCAGTGTGTATGAAGTACAAAACAGAGGATGGCAAGATTGCTTGGATGACCAAAAGCAGAATTTGTCACATGAACTCTATCTATCCAGAAAAATAAGCTATGAATGGTACCTGCACCATCAGACTAATTCATATAACAAATGTCCTTCCCTGATGCACCAAAGTAAAGTAAAATTGTCAAACTCCCAACATTCTACAAACCCCTTACCCTGGTATTGTTGACTTTGTACACAGCAGAGCTGTCGGTGATAGATGTCTGAGTGTCTCTGTAAAGGCCAGTTAACAACTGTAAAAAGACAAAAAAAAAAAAAAAAACAATTTGAGGGAGATCACAGTAAATATATAAATAGCAAACCTAAAGAGAGTAATTTTGTTCTAACTCTCCAGTTGGTCAGGTCAAATAAATAAATGTTGCTTGCAACAATTGTTTTTCCCTTGTAGAAAAATCTAATTCATTGCATCTTCATTCCCCCCTCCACGATGAGGAAAAAAAACAAAAAACAGAAACAAAAAAGCCTAGTTTCAAATCCTTAGTGGCCAAATTCACCAAACTTCCATAAACATTTTTAATCAACACAAATGATTACAAGTTATATTTCTGTAGTAGAAAGGAAATAATTTATCTTCTCAAAAGGAAGAATAATAAAACCTCTGCTACTCTCCATAACAAAAAACTGTTTAAAATACTAGGTTCAGGGGCGCCTGGGTGGCTCAGTGGATTAAAGCCTCTGCCTTTGGCTCAGGGTATGATCCCAGTGTTTCGGGATGGAGCCCTGCATCCGGCTCTCTGCTCAGCAGTGAGCCTGCTTCCCCCTGCCCCGGCTCTCTGCCTGCCTCTCTGCCTGCTTGTGAACTCTGTCAAATAAATAAAAAAAAATCTTAAAAAAAAAAAAAATACTAGGTTAAATATTTGTGAAAAGATGGCTAAGTAGCCCAATATGTCAAAGAATCAACCTTTTAAAAAACTTCTTTGACAAGTTCTCAGACGAGTTTGTTAAACAAGATTATACATCCTATACAGATCACTGTCTTCTATCTCTTCAGTTGTTCTGGCATCCTTGGACACCACAGGAAAGTAGTTCCATAAAACTATGTAACTTTTGAGATAAATACTAAAAGTTAGTATCTGGCAAGTGCAAAAAAATAGAAACAGTCAAGAAATCCCAGTTTATGAATTTTTCAAGAGCCTGTTCAAGTTTTTCAAGTCTTTCCAAGTGAATCAAGAATTAACCCCCAAATTGTGAGCATCAGCTTCCTTTCCAAAATGAACTATGACCTCACAGGAATAATGATATGGTCTAACATTTCCTATTAACTTTAGAAGAGGTGTAAATCAAAGCATTTACTCTGACAAAGAGCAATGTTTTCCCAGAGTCGCACAGGCCAACAAGAAGAACAGCTCTTTGACTGCTCCTTCTGCTCCGGATGAACTTCCAGAACACTGTGGAATAGAGAAAAACAACCAAAATTATGCCTTGATACTGTTGATGAACAGTACACCCGTATTGTTGAGGTAGGGAAATTAACAGAAGTTAATCACAGAACACCTCATTCAGCTGGAACTTAACTTCTATTGTTTTCACCATCACTATAATCATTACTTTTGTTAGTGTTACCGGTGGGAGAGTCCGAGCTGAGTGAACGGAGGTCTGGGTTCTTGGATTCCCCATAAATGTGATGTTGTGCCCCCAGGCTTTTAATGTGTAACCCACTTATCAACGTCCTTGCCTCCACCTCCTAACTAACCGCCTACTCTATCATTAGGGACTCCTCTAAGTGCCAGCCACTATCAACTGTCAACCTTTCTGTGTCTGCGGATCGTGGACTTACCAAGTGCAATCCTGACTTACTGTGTATCCCCAGCGCCCAAGACGCAAATTTGGAGTGAAGACAGCGTGAGTCTTGGTAGTATGAGCAAAGAAAGGGGGGAGGGGGGTTCCGAGAGGAGGGAAGGACCGCGCGCTCAGGCATAACAGGGCCCATAAAGGAAGAATAACCCGCGCCCCCAAAGACCAGGACGTCACTCCTCCAAGTGTCGCAGGGAATCTTCTTTAATGGAACGTTACTCCCCGTGCTTCAGGCACCAAAGCAGGCTGGTATAAGAGGTAAGTCTCCCTTCTAGATGCCCCCCAGGTGCCTTCGCCGCCCCGCGTCCGCGGTCTGCACAAGCCCAGTCCAAGCTCGGAACCCCGCCGGCCACACACCCGCCAAAACCACCCGCCGCCTCTTTACCCAGCGTCAGCAGCACCGCGAGAAGCGCCACCACGGCTGACAGCAGTGTCGGGTCCCTCTGCTGCAGCTCCTGCCGCAAGTAGTCTAGGTGGGGCTGGAAGGCTCCCCCGACACTGCCGCCATTCGCCACCCGCCGGGTGTCCGCGGAAGCCATGGCTGAGGTGCGTGGTCTCCAGCGCCGCGAAAGCGACGTGGCCCTAGACTCTGCGCAGGCGTCGGAAGCGGAGCATCACGGGAGTGGTAGTCCTCAATTTGTATTTCCTCTTTCAGGGGCGGGGATCCCGAAGGTCCTGATGGGAGTTGCAGTTCTCTTGCACGCTGTTTCCACCCAACCAGCGGCGTTTCGCGGAATTTCACGAGGGACGTTCTTATCCCTTAAGATAGGAGTTGAATATCGCCTCCCTCTTCATGGGTGTTGACGGAATGATGGATGAATAAAATGAATGGCTTAAGAAATCTTTACTGAGGATTTCCAGTCGCTCCCTTCCCCAGGTGAGTCTTGTGAGGAACTCAAGGATTACACAAATATTTCATCTGAGTATAATATGGCATGGGATGTGACGGAGAATGTACGGTGCGATATGGGAATACAGAAAGGAACTTACAATCCTTCACTGGTTCAGGGAAAAGCTCGTGGAGGAACGTGAGAGGAACTGAGCCATGAGGGATGGGTCAGCCTCTGCGGGTGTAAAAGGAGAAAAAGTGCTCTGTGTAGAAGAAAACGAGCAACTCAGTGTCCCTATACTGTAAGCCTAGGGCTGCAGCTGAGATTTCGACATTGTGGGAAGCAGCTAGGAAACTCAGTGCGTGGGGTGAAGCTGTTGAAAAGTGCGGCTGTCGTTCTTGCCCAGAGTGGACAGCCTCTACTTCTGCCAGGCAGGTGTGTGGGGCCAAAGTGGCCTGTTCTTCCAGTTTTTCCAGAGAAGCCAGAAGGGAAATGTTCCACTTTTCAAATTTCAGCAAGTAATGAAAAACACTTAAAAAAAAAAAAAAAAAACACTACCAAAAACAACAACAAAAAACTTGTCGCCCAAATAAAACACCTTGGGGGCCCAGAAATGGCCCACCTAGGAGCTGCTAGTTTGCACCCTGTCACTAAGCTGATGTCATTTCAGCGGAAGTGGCAGGAGATGAAGTAGAAAAGGTTGGCAGGTATGACCTGAAGTGATTGTGTGCTATGCTGAGGAAACTAGACAATATCCAGAGTGGGATAAGAAGTTTCAGTTGGGGGACGCCTGGGTGGCTCAGTTGGTTAAACGGCTGCCTTCGGCTCAGGTCATGATCCCAGCGTCCTGGGATCGAGTCCCGCATCAGGCTCCTTGCTCGGCGGGGAGCCTGCTTCTCCCTCTGCCTCTGCCTGCCACTCTGTCTGCCTGTGTTCGCTCTCTCTCTCTCCCTCCCTCCCTCCCTTTCTCTCTGACAAATAAATAAATTTAAAAAAAAAAAAAAAAGAAGTTCAGTTGGGGGTAATAGAGATGATTGGCAGATAAATGGAGAAAGGTGATTTGAGAGAGGAAAGACTGAGGCAGGGAGACCACCTGGGAGTTGTTGCTGTGTTTTGGCAAAAGATGTGCAGGGTCTGAACCAGGAAAACAGGTGTAGGTGTGGAATGAGACCAAAGATCTGAAAGATGTGTAGAAGGAAAATATATAGGATGTGGTGATTAATTGGGTGTGCTGAGTTAAGATGGAGAGTTACCAAGACTGCATCTGAAGTAGTTGATGTTTTGTACTAAAAAGAGCAGAGTGCATAAAGTGAATTAGAGGGGTTGAGGTCATAACCAGAAGGAAAATATCCTCTCTTTTCTATATATTGAGTTTCAGGTGCCTCAGGCTATTTTAAAATCTTGTATTAACCAGGTGATAGAATAAACAGATGTAAAGTCTCAGCAGTAGGTGCTATATTTTCCTCCGAGTTTCAGGCATAAGTAAGTTGTCATTAAAATCAGGGACGGGATGAAAAGTGAGGAGAAAGGAACCCACAAAGATGCCTAAAAAGGAAGAGTCAGTGGCACAAGAGTAAGGCATGTCCTGGAAGTGGTCAGCAGCAGCTCTTGTAACAAAGGGGCTCCTATGATGAGGACTTGAATGAAAAACGAACTCAGAGGGAAGAGTGAGGGGAGGAATGGAGTAGAGGGATGGGTTTGGAAGCAAGACTGATAGATGGAGAAGAGGGTTAGATGGTAATTACTAACATTAATGAGTGCTTACTAGTGCCAGGCACTGTTTGAAATCATTTTAATTTATTAATTTGCTTAATCCTCACAGCAACCCATTATTCTATTTTACAGAGGCAAATGAGGCAGGGGTTAAATAACTTATCCATTAAACCCAGGCAGTGGGCTCCTTTATGCTTAACTGTATGCTCTAGCGTAGTACAATTCATTTTCCAGGCATTTCATTGATAAATGTAGGCAAACAAGGACTTCAGGTTAAGAAAGGATATTTAAGATGTGAGGCTAAAGAAAGTAAACCAACTACTTTATTTTAAATTAGCATTATCAGTTAAAACTATCAGAAATGACAGTAATTTTACCACGTTCTCTTTTTCTTTCTTTCTTGTGGTCCTGGGCCCTGCTCTGTATCCACCACCCACAATGTGCGTGCACACACACACAAACACACACACACAGGCAGAGCTCCTTTACAATAACCATTGATTCCTCTGCTAGGAGCTAAAAGTGAAGGGAAGGTGGAAGGGCCAAACGTCTACCATTACTATCCCAACTGTGTAAGAATTTTTAGTCAGAGCTATGTGAATGAGAAAGATCTGTCTTGGTGGTAAAGTTTGGGAATGATGAAAGAAAGAAGGTTTTAAGAAGACACGGACTTTTTTTTTTTTTCAGTATATTTCCTGGGTAAAGGCAGAATAAATGTGCACACCTTCCACACTCAAGTGGGAAGGTGGTGCTGTTCTCAGGAATGAGAGCAGGAGAGCATCAGCTGCTTCCTGTCCTCTCACATCTGCACCAACACACACTTCCAGGAGGTATGTGGAGATGAACCCAGAGGAAAGACAGGCAGATACTGACTGCTGCTTGCTGAAAGTGTTGTGCTACTTCATTCAAATAGCAAATAGAGAGTTACAATGAAATAAATGTAGTGACACAATTTTTCCCATCTCCTCTATTAATTAAAATGTCTCATTTACCAGACATATTTTTCCCTCTTCTATTCCCAGTAGCTCCAAAGCATAGTGGAAAAGATCTTAGATTCAGGGACTCCAGTCATGTGATTGGTGAGTGGTCAGCGGTATCAAATGCAGTTAACAGACTCAGGATTGAAATAATTAAAATTGGTTTTCACAGTTGGCAGATGGGCGGTGACCTTGGTCAGGGTAGCTGCAGGGAAGTGAGTGGAGCAGAAGACCGGTTTCTGGGTATTCAACCATTAATAAGTGAGGTGTGGAAAGAGTGAGGAGACGAGGCAGTGACTACTATGGGAATCAGGGTCAAGCAATAACTTCAGATGTTCCAGTGGTTCACTTTTCTGGCCTGCCAGAATCAGGACCTGATTCAAATATACCTGATGAAATTCATTTAAAATATTTTTAAAATACGCAAGTCTTCTATATTCTTTTTCTGTCCTCCTCTGAACACTCCATCTCAATATCTCACTCAGCATCCTCCTTCCTAACCCCTCGCTAGCAACACACACACATACAGCCACATACACTTGATTCTATTACAGTAAGCATGCAGACCCCTTTCAGAAAGAATTTCTACTTGAACTGTACCCAGGAGGTGTGGCTGTAGCACCAAGACCAAAGCTGTGGAAGGGGTCAGATGAACATTAAGCTCTGAAGGAAGGGCTCATTTGCACATGTATTTAGTCAGTACTTAAAAAAGAAAAAAATCCTTCCAGGCCAAACATTTAGAAAACAATGAAGTTTTTAAAAGATAACACCAATAATAATTTTTATTTATGTTCTACAGAGGTACTACAGCCGAACTGTGAAACCAAACAAACCATTCAGGCCAGTGAGACCCGGAGAGAAGCTTATGGGTCACGAGAGCTCCCATCTCCATCTGGTGTGGCTCCATCTTTTGGATTTTAAAATTTGTGGAAAGTGCAGGCCTCCAGGAGTTCTGTGGGACAGAGAAGAGAGGTAGGGCAATCAAAAACCTAAGTATATTTATTTTCTGTTGAGTGAATGAATAGTTAAGCCTGATATAAAAGCACTCAGATCCATTGGGGGTCTGATGGGTGGACCAGGCCGTTCTCCCAGTAGCCTTCTCCACTTGCCTGCACAGCTCCTGTGTCTTTCTGGGCAGTACCACACAGCAAGGATGGTAACATGGTTTCCCTGCCCTGTATCATCCCCTACCTTGTGTCTCATAGGCAGGGCTCCCACACGTAAATCCATGTAGCTGGGAGGAGCCTGGTAGGACTGTCCTCTCTGATCTCCTTAGAGAGGTGAGGAACTAATACAGCAAGCACCTAGAACATGCAAGTTTCCATTGCCAGGGGCTGGAGAAGAGCAGAGCCAGACTTTCTCCCCTTATGGAGCATATAGGGTAGGTGAATGTAACCTAGGTGTTTACAGCAGTGGCTATGGGTAAGCACATTCCTTACATTGGAATTATGGGACCCCGGCACAGACTTGCTGAATCCGTATCCCCAAGGCCTGGGAATCAGTATTTTAAGGACCATGGCTCACTTACATGTACACAAAAGTTAAAGCACAAACTCCCTCCATCCACATGTTCTTCTCCCACATCTTCCAAATTATTTCAAGTGGTTAAATGATGTCAAACATAGTTATAGTGCAAAGGTGTGTTTTATTGTATTGTAATGCTTAGAAAAATGGGTGTTCTAGATGAGCAGTAGGTATGGCAACTTCATGGTATAAAACTTGTCATTGTTAAGCTCACAAGAGTAGCGCTGTGTAAAAGAACTTTCTGCAATGATAGAAACGTTCTCGTTGCTCACCTATCTGGAGCTGCGTGTAGACATTGAACACTTGAATTGTGGCTGGTGTGGCTGAGGTACTAAATTTTTAATTTTGTTTAATTTTAATTAATTTAAGTTTAAATTGTCATAGGTAATTAGAGGCTACTGTGTTTATTGGATGATGCAGCTCTGTATAAAAAGGAGTTTACTGGGGCGCCTGGGTGGCTCAGTGGGTTAAGACTCTGCCTTCGGCTCGGGTCATGATCTCAGGGTCCTGGGGTCGAGTTCCGCATCAGGCTCTCTGCTCTGCGGGGAGCCTGCTTCCTCCTCTGTCTCTCTGCCTGCCTCTCTGTCTACTTGTGATCTCTCTCTGTCAAATAAATAAATAAAAATCTAAAAAAAAAAAAGGAGTTTACTGCAGAGCAATGGGCATGGGCACATGCAGCTTCTTCCTTGTCTTAGTAATAATATGGAATTTCTTCATGTCTGAGTGGTTCATTACCTTAGTGCCCTGAGCCTGTGTCTGCCTTACCATCTACCCATATAAGTAGCCTTTCACACATGCTGGGATTACTGTGTTCTCTCATCATCTCATCTTGCCCATTTCCATTGTTCATCCCCGGAGGCCCACAGCCCATTCCTCCTTATCTACCCACCACCCAGAAATGCTCCCCCCTCCCTCCCCCGTGTTTGCTTATCCGCTTCCCCCATGCTTTCCCCCTACTCACTCGAGGTGGAGCACTGTCTCAGGTTAGCAACAGCCGTGACATACGCTGCTCCTAAGTAACTTTCATATGTTATGCTGTCTGGAAGTTTAGCCAAACATTTTGTGTCGTCCCTGAACAGAAGGTCCTTGGTTTTCGAGTGGAACAAACAAAACTTGCCTGAGCAGTCATTTCCATTTCCTCCAAACATAGCCTGTCAAATGGATGGAAAATGCATGAGGACCTGTGGCATCGAGCAGCTGAGAATACAAGGATGGGGTTGAGGGGGATAGAAGCTGGGAACCAGCCCTGGGACAAAAGGGAGCTATAGAGGATGCCTCAGGGTGTTTCCGTATCCTTCACCTGGAATTCACCCATTTTTGGCCCCAGCTTCATGCTTTCTCGAGGCCCCAGGATCCTCTACAGGGTCCATCCTGGTCTCTCCTCCTCTGGGAGGTCCCTCCCACCCACCCAGTCACTCCTTCTCCATTTCATTGGTTATGGCCTCAGGGACTGCTTCCGGGAAATGAGAGAACAGAAACATGTCCCTTCCAAGTATTACTGTCAAAAAAGATAGTAAATGTGAGCCCTCAGCCCCAATAAGGGGTGGTACAGGTAGTTGTTAAATTTCATGTCTGACTGCATCTTTGATCCTATCCTACGAGGCTTAATTCTAGGCCTTGTAGGATTATAATGAATGAATGAATGTAGGATTATAATGAAATGATGAATATGGAAAGTTTAACATCTAACACCTAAAAAATTTCCATTGAATGCTAATTATTATTATTTACCTTAAGAGGACCCACGAAGATATGCTATCTTAATTTAAAAAAAGAATAACTAATGGCAGGCAGGAAGCTGTTGTTGAGGGGAAAATGGTGTTTGTGTGTAGAAGACGCTTAGAATATTCAAGCAGCCTTCCCAACCCCTACCTCCCTGGCACTGCTGCCCTGGATTGATTGTTCTCCCCAGAGGACAAGCTCCCTGAGGACAGGGATCCTGTGTTTTTCTGGCTGTTGGAATGGTTCTTGGTCTCTCTAAACAAGAGAAATACAGTCCAACTTTCATGACTTATATCATGGAGGGCTGGCACACAGGTTCACTCTCCTTCATTTTCAAAAAGGATAGAGGTGGAGAAAATTGAGTGTACCACAGAGCAAGGTAAGGGTTGAGCAAGAAAGCAGATGTGTGGACCCAAAACAGGTGGATCACATGGGAGCTAATCTCCAGCGACCTGGAGTTATAAGTAGAGCTGAGCCTAAGAAATCCAGCCTCCCGATTTTAGTTTCCAGAAAGAGAATACTTGAGTATGGGCTGCATTTACCACTGAACTCCCCAAAATAATACCCACCCAGGAGGAAAGAATGGGAGGCCCTGGCTGGTCCATACCTGCTGCTCAAGTAATGTTTTGCTAACACAAGATGCCTTATCTTTCCGTGAGACCACAGCATGATTTGGGGCCTTGGCTAGGAAGCATTTGTCAGCGTCGCTCACAGGCTTCCTACTGCCATCAGGGCACAGCAGCTGGAAGTCTTTTTCCTTCAGATTCTTAGCCCAATCTTCAGTGTTCCTTCCTGGAGACAGAGAAGGTGGGTCAGTCACAGCTTACAGCTTTGGTCAAGGTGCCCTCACTGAGGGGAGGTGACCAACCCATGGACTTGTGAAGGACCTGGGGCCATTGGCCAGCAGAAGTACACACACTGGGGTCACAGTGATGTGGAGAGGAAGAGACACTCACATCTACATAGGTCAGATTCAACTCACACTCAACCAGGAATTCCTAGCAACCACCTCTTCCAAACTAACTGCCCCACCTAACCAGGAGAAAGTGAGCTATATATTCTTGGATGATGTTCAAAAACATCTTCATTTCTACTGAATTCCAAAGCATCTGGACTTATTACTCTACCATATGAACAATGTGACCCTCTAATCAGGCTCATAATCTCTGTGCAATACCATCTGGCATTAGCAAGCAAAAGAACTTTCCCAAAGGCCCTTTTGCAAACCGGACCAGTGTTCTAAATCTGACACATTCATACTGGTTCTACATGAAAATGTGCAAATGCCTCTGTGCATACAGATCTGTACCCTGTTCTTAGCCCCTAGCTTCATGATTTCTGTATTCTCTCTGAAAAAAAGAAAATCGCACCCATTTTCAGGGTTTCAGCTCCTTCCTCCTGAGGCAATTCTCAAATATGTTTTCCCAATTTTTAGTTCACATCTAAAAGGCAGAATTGCAAATCTTTTTCTTTATTTAATGCTCATTTAATTTTTTATCTGAGCAACTAATATGTGACTTCACTATCATAAAAGTATGTATTATATGTAAAATAAAAATACCTCTTTGCCTACTCTCCTCAAATATATACTTACAGTTTTTTTAAAATTTATTTATTTGTCAGAGAGAGAGGGAGAGAGAGCGAGCGAGCACAGGCAGACAGAGTGGCAGGCAGAGGGAGAAGCAGGCTCCCCGCCGAGCAAGGAGCCCGATGTGGGACTCGATCCCAGGACTTTGGGATCATGACCTGAGCCTAAGGCAGCCGCTTAACCAACTGAGCCACCCAGGCGTCCCTATACTTACAGTTTTAATAGAAAACTCCAAATTGCCTGTGCCTCTCCCACAAATAACTTCATACATCTTTGCTCATCTTCTAATATTTCTCTTTCCCTTTCTTACCAGTCCCTCCAACTCAGCTCCTTCCAAATAAAACCCACCATCATTCTCTCCAAGCCAATTCTGTTCCACTTCATAATGTAAGAATTTACTCAACACTATGTTGCATGCCTTCTGCAAGCTGCAGTCTTATTGGAGGAGGAAAACAGCTCACATACCAAAAAAAAAAAAAAAAAAAATATATATATATATATATATATATATATATATACACATATATGTGTGTGTGTGTGTGTGTGTGTGTATCTATCTATATGGGTACAGATGATAATACACATAATATGTGCTCTACAAAATATAATATATATACTATTTTATATTTTGTAGAGCACATTCTACATGTTGTGTGAGCAGAACCAGCTTGGTGAGAACATATTCATTAGGGAGAGCTGGCTGGAGGAGGCATGGTTTTAGGCGTGTAAGGTGTGTTACATGTACTGACCACTGTACTGACCACCAAGAGACTAATCTAGGCCTGACTGGCAGGGCATATGATAAAGTCCTCAACAGGGACAGAGGCTGTGAGAAGAGAAGTGAATTTTGAGAGAAATATGAGGAGTTTAGGCTTACAGAGATTGAGGTTGCAGTGCCAGTGAGCTTTGTACATAAAACTGACCACATGGCAATTAGAGGCTCTGGGATGCTATTTAGGTGGGAGGTTAGGCCTGCTGTATGTTGCCGTCAGGGTGTAAGGCTTTTGGAGTCATTGCAGGGTAGAGAGGTGAAGCCAAAAGAAGCCCCACTCAGAGTAGTACCCCCCCAAATTTTTTTTTCAAGGGAACAAAAAACCAATCTTAGGATAACACTCAGGTAGTAGGAAAAAAGACAGCCTTTAAAGGAAAAAGCAAAAATAATAGGAGAGAAGAAAGAAAAATTAGCCAATACAGTATTCCTTCAAGTAAGCACTTAGCAGCTCCTGTGTGCTGGTGTGTGTAACTTAGTATAGTTAGTGTTGGGATATAAGAGGGGAAAAAAGAGCTCAAAAGAGTTTCTGTGGCCACAGTTTATTACAGAATGAGATGAACTCAATAATGCTAGCCACATGGACAGAAGATTCTATTGTGGGATGGATGCCATCTGAGAAGGCTTCTTGGAGGAGTCAGTGCTGAGCTAGTTCACTCTCGGTGAGTTTCCGGGAAGAGCTGAGGTTGGGTGCAGGGACATGAGAAAGGCAGTAAGTTAATATCTGCCTGGCCTGTAGTGGGTTCTCTAAGCAGTTAGTGATACAGAGGGGGTAGGTGGAATGCTCATTCTTACCAATTAAAAAAAATTGTTTGGTATTTCAGTGTCACAGCATCTAATATTCACCCACTAATTTTAGTACCCATTGATGCTTCTTGCTTGAAACAATTATTACTATTTATTTGCCAAATGATAGTTTTTTAACCTCATGATTATTTCTACATTTATTCTTATTCTACAATAAGGAAGCTCTTTCCCTTCACCTTCATTTGTTTAATCAGGATAGACTCATGTATTCCTATGTTCTTCCTACTTTATTCTTTCTACCATTATTATTTCTTTTAGTGTTCAAGATGTCCCAGATTTGGCCAGTAGGAGGGCTTTAAAAATGGCTCCTATATATTTTGACATATCCCAACATCTTCAGCACAATGTTCCAGGTTCACCTTCATTTTTCCTGCCCAGCCCTAGAATCAGGTATTTTTCCAAGGGGCCCTGGCTCATCCTATTGGACAATGGTTCTAGAAACCAAGATCTTGGTGTTCATTCCCACTGGTGTACTACTGTCTCTACATGTTTTCAGGGGACCTAGAATTTATTTGGAATATATATTGGACCCAGAAATATAGGAAATAGTTAAACAGGACCTTTGGGAATAATTCACCCAATCTGAATATGGACTGTGAACACAGTATTAAATCCATGTTAGTATAAATTTCCTGATCTTGGTAACCACACTGTAGGTAGGTAAGAGAATGTCCTCATTCTTAGGAAATGTGCTCTGAAGTATTTAGGGGAAAGGCAATGTCTGCACCTATGGGAAGGTTCCTGGAAAAGAATTCAGAACCACCAGAACCTCACGGTCCTCACTATTCTGCTTACCCAGATAAACACCTCTATCTTTACTGAACAGACGGGTTGAGAATCAGAGCTCTGGAGCCTAACAGAGTCCATAACACATCCACAAAGACATCCTGAGCATAAGTGAGCCCAGCAACCCCAATTTGTGGGGACAGAGGAGCATGTGAATGTACCTTCAGTGTTCTGCATGACAGTCTGGTCTTTCACAAAGGCCACATCTCCCTTCTCCACCAGACACCTGTAGAGTGCCAGACAGGGGGAAAGAAGAGAGCTGGTCAGAGACACATGTGTCATTCAGGAGGGTCAGCTTGTAGACCCAGGGCTAACCATCCCATATCAGCAGTTGTGACTCCCATTCTATCACTAATCTTACATATTACTCATATAAGTAATACAGACAAGAAAAACCTCCAGTTTGCTTTGTGGTTATGCAATCTCAGTTCCCGAACACACTGAATGCTAACTTCTGGCACAGTGGAGTTACAGCATTTCCCTGTCATCAATAGAGGTATTAGAGGGGCAGTGTTCCATTAAGGTGATTCCCTACTCACAGTCTACTTTGTAAATATTGGAAAATTGTGGACTGTGAATTGAATTTGCACAAACTCACAAGGTGGCTCTAACTGGAGAATTAGGATAACCTTTGTTTTCTCCTTCACTACCGAGAAGCTCAATTACAATACCACTATCATTGTGCCGTTGATGGACTCCTGAACTACTAACACAAGCCTGGATCAGAAAAGACAGTTAAAAAGTAATAAGGTCAGGGCGCCTAGGGTGGCTCAGTAGGTTAAGTGTCTGCCTTTGGTTCAGGTCATGATCCCAGGGTCCTGGGATCAAGCCACATATTGGGGAGCCTGCTTCTCCCTCTCTCTGCAGCTCCCTCTGCTTGTTCGTTCTCTCTCTCTCTCTCTGTCAAATAAATAAATAAAATATTTTTAAAAAGTAATAAGGTCATAAGGTGCACAGGTGTCTTTATAAAAGTAATAAACATCCCATGAAATAGAATTGCATTTGGGAATGTAGAAATCATGTTCTTTTGTACATTCCCAGGTGAGTATGGCTGGCTCTAAGTTCCCCAAAGGTGCATGGAAGAGCATGAGCCAGAACCCTGACTCCTGTATTCAACTATGGCAGGGTTTCCTCACCATGGCAATAGTAACATTTTGAGCCATGCAGTTCTTTATTGTAGGGTGCTGTCCTACACATGTAAGATGTTTAGCAGACTCTATCAATTAGATACCAATAGCACCCAACCCCATTTGATAATCAAAAACATCTCTAGACACTGCCAAAATTCCCCCGAAGGGGAAATCGTTGCCTGTTGAGAACCTCTGATCTGCCACTGCCAGTCTGGAGAGTGTCTTGTAGGGGCTTGGATGCTCCTTCACACAAGCTTCTACAGATGATTGCTAACTGTAGCACCCTAACACATGTAAGACTAACAGGCCAGGAACATAAGACTCTCACCTTAGTCCCTAAAAAGAAATCTTGTCAGGGCTGGGTTTCTTACTGTATTTGGGTCAAGGTTAAAATACTCACCTGAAAGCCCCTGTGTAGCCATAGTATCTCTCATGGTTATTGGGAAGACACTCCTTTCCTGTACCACTTGCCGAGCCAATACACAGAGCACAAAGACTGGAATTTCGCATAGATCCAGGGGCACAGCCTTCCTGGAAAAATTTATCTGTGCAGAAGGACAAGAGGAGGTCAGCTTCTCCTGAGTCAATATGAATAGCCTTCATCTAATATATAACAGGTGTGTATGGCCCAGGATAGGTGGAACATATTCAGTGACCTGCCACCAACTCAGGACCTGCCAGGCTGGTTTATCTAAACCATATAGTTTAGATAAAGTTTAGTTCTTTATCTAAAGAAAGAAGAGAGGGAAATTACATAAAAATTGACTTAAAAGGGATAAAATTGGAAGTCTCATTCTGCAAGCTTGTGCTACTTATTTCCAGAAATTTCCTTCCCTTGCTGTTTTTAAAAAAGTTTTATTTATTTATTTGAAATAGAGCGAGAGAGAGAGCGCACATGCAGGGCAGAGGGGCAGAGAGAGAGGGAGACGCAGGCTCCCCACCGAGCAGGGAGCCTGATGTGGGGCTCTTTCCCAGGACCCTGGAATCATGACCTGAGTCGAAGGCAGACACTTAACCAACTGAGCCACCCAGGCGTCCCTCCTTTGCTATTTTTTAGAAGAGACTTTACTAGAACTTTAAACTCTGAACTCAGTTAAAGGCTAGGGGATTTTACTCACAGTTCACTTGCTCTCCCATGGCTGTGAAATTGCCAGGAAGCTCAGAAAAGCAGAGATAGTGCCCTTGCTGGTGGAGATCCAGAGCTTTCTGGATATCTCCCCAGCCACATTTTGCTTCCTCTCATGTCAGAGAACACTCTAGTGCAGAAATCTGGTCTCATCTCCAAGTCCCCACATACAGGACTTGTCTGGTTCATAGCTGTCTTTAGAGACTTACTCTTTTAAAGCAGTTATACATATTTGAAGTGGCAAGGAGGAAGCTGATGTAAATAACCATTAGAAAACATTTGTCTGGAGTACCTGGGTGGCTCAGTCGGTTAAGCATCTATCTTTGGCTCAGGTCACGATCCCAGAGTCCCCACATCAGGCTCCCTGCTCAGCAGGAAGCATGCTTCTCCCTCTGCCCCTTCCCCAGCTCATTCATGCCATGTCTCTCTCTCTTCCTCTCTCTCTCGCTTACTCTCAAATAAATAAATAAAATCTTAAAAAAAAAAAAAAAAGGAAAGCAAGCATTTGTCTGTGGTTAACTTACATGTAGACTTTTCATACCTGAGGATATTCAGAGGACATAAAATTAACTGATTTCTCATCCCTTTGAAGGGGTCTAGATGCTGGGCATTCCCTCAGTGAGACTGCCAAGACCTTAAAGAGATCCACACACTCACATTTCTAGATCATAGGCTTAAAATCCTGTGGGAGGGATTGTCCACCCAACAGCTATTTAGATCCCCTTGTTCCTTAGTAACAAAGACTTAGTTTTATTATTTTAATTTTTTCTCCATTATTTTTTATTGAGATGTAACTGACATATAACATTACATTAGTTTCAAGTGTTCAACATGATTTGATGTTGCAGTATATTGCAAAATGGTCCCCACAATAGGTCTAGTTAACATCCATCACCATACATCATGATAAAATTTTTTTCTTGTGATGAGAACTTTTAAGGTCTACTTTCTTAGCAACTTTGAAATATGCAATACGGTATTATTAACTATAGTCTCCATGCTGTACGTTACATCCCCAGGACTTATTTAGTTTATAACTGGAAGTTCATACCTTTTGCCCCTTCACCCATTTTGCCCGCTCCACCATCCCCCACCTTTGGCAAGTGTCAGTCTGTTCTCTGTATCTTTGAGCTTGGGATTTTTTTAGATTCCACATGTAAGTAAGATTATACAATATTTGTCTTTCTTTGCCTGGTATATTTCACTTAGCATAATAACCTCAAGGTCCATCCGTGTTATCACAAATGGCAAGATTTCTTCCCTTTTTATGGGTGAATAAAAGTTTATTTTATTTTATATGTATATAATGTATATAATATAATATATATACACACATGTATATGTTTATGACATTTTCTTTATGCATTCATTCATCAGTGGATGGACACTTTAGCTATTTCCATATCTTGGCTCTAGTAAATACTGCTGCAATGAACACAGGGATGCATATGTCTTTTTCAATTAATGCCTTCATTTCCTTTGGATGAATACCCAGAAGTGAAATTACTGAATCATATGGTCATTCTATTTTTAATTTTTGAACAAAGGTCAAAATAGGTGTGGCAGAGACATGCCCAATAAAAGATGACATTCCTGAACCTCTTTGACAACCAAGTGTGACTATGAGTCTAAGTTCTGAGCAATGAAAATTTCCTTGAAGTAACTGATTTTTATTTCCTGGATGTCTTCTTTAATACAATAACCACAGATGACGTATACTTCAAGTTGTCCTTATTCCTTGCTCCTGGAGGCTGCCTGAATCACAGACGTGAATGTCAACCATGGTTGATCTTGAAAACAGAAGCTGGAGGCTCAGAATGGTGGCTCAGAAAGAGGTAAGGAGCCTAGGCTTCTAATGACCATATCAGCCATGGACTGCTCACCTGGTCCTTTTCATGAGAGATGAAAGTAAACATATATCTACTGAAGCCATATATGCAGCCAAAAAGAACCATTCTGATTCAGCTTCCCAACCCTACCATCTCTTTTAGATATCTCCTTGAGGTTCACTTTAACCAAAATTTACTACTAAAGAACCAGGGACACGGCATTTTATTCCATACTACTCTTTTCCCAGAACACCTCTTTCCAGCCTGGCCCTGATCACAGCATCCTCCCAGGATTCACTTACCAAATTCACAGTGTTTGATCCTGCTGTAGAGCAGGCCCATGGGGATGTTCCAGCCCGCGGTTCTTTCTACTGCAGTATGGCAGGACTTCTTGCCTTGCAGATTGTTCCAGGTGAGGCTCTCATCTGCTGATGCCTTAACTACAGCCACAGCCTTATACCCTACAAGAAAGACCAAAAAAGAAAGTATTAACACCCCTGGGCCCTCCAGAGTATGTCTGCAATCAAAGCCTGCCATCTGCCTGTGAAAGCATAATTATCCTAAATCATCCCTTCTGTTTTTGAAAGGGTCTTTCCCAAAACTGAGATGAAGTACCAGTCACTCTGTCAGATAGAGATTATTCTGAACATTAAAAACAAAATGGTAAGAAAACATCATCATCAAAGGAATGGCTGGTATATAACACTTCCCTAAATGCATAAAACTATGAAAGTTATAAACTAGCAACTCACCCTTCACTGTGGAATATCAGAGGAGTGGATCCTGAGGAGCACGTGACTCCCAACATTTTTTTTTAAAGATTTATTTATGTATTTATTTGACAGAGAGATAGAGAGCACAAGTAGGTAGAGTGGCAGGCAGAGGGAGAAGGAGAAGCAGGCCCCCTGCTGAGCAGAGAGCCCGATGTGGGGCTCGATCCCAGGACCCCGGGATCACGACCTGAGCCCAAGGCAGAGGCTTTTACCCACTGAGCCACCCAGGTGCCCCGACTCCCAACATTTTATACAGTAACAATTAGGGAAGAGTAGTAAGTGACCAACAAACTACAGGGAATATTCTGGCCAGGTATTTTGGGATATGGAGAATACAGTTTTGCACCAAAATAAATATATGAATTAGAAATTCAAAATCAAGACAGCTGCTGTCTTTAGCAGAAAATACTTGTTGCTCCTTAACTGCAAATAGGAGACCAACCCATGATTTCAACTTTTTTAATGAGTTAATTCAGTCAACTATTTACAGCAGAAAACAGAGAAACCTTATCATCCATGGAGGCAGAACAAGTCTTCCTATTTTTGGCCAAAGAGCCTGGGTCCTAGAGTGATGGGAAAAGGCTAAGAGGTTGTACTAGGGGAAGTCACAAGGACAGACTTGCACACTAATGGCTGGGAAATGACCAGAGAGGTCTGAGCACTGGGGCTCTGGGACCCAGTGATCACCTTGGCAAGATTTCCTGTCTTGCTCCTGCCCCATCTTTCCAGATCCACCCCCCACCAGAGGACCAGCTGAGAGCCAGATTGGCCTGGGTTCCTGGGCCCAGCCCTGGCTGGGAGGCACAGTAATTTCATGCTCCTAGACATCTGCCTGTGTGAGCCTCTCTGCTCAGCTCTGCCTGGCACATATAAGCAAGACTCCCTGGCTGGTGTAACTCTCATCTAAAACTGTGCAGGCCTTATGTAATGTGAAGAAGTTGGGAGTGCTGGGGAGGGTGTGAACTTGCGTGCAGGATGTAGGTACCCTGACAACTCGTAACTTCTGTGAGCTGTTGGTCCTCTTAAGCATCCTTAAAGGATGATGGTACCCACTTACAGAATTAAATGAGAAATCCTGTGTGTAAGGCATGGCAAGTGTAAAAGAGTAACCAACATTATCAGTTATCATCTTTCCGTTGTTCTTTTGCATTCTAAAAATTAGTCTCTTCCATTACCTTGCCTACTTTTGATTTGAATTTAAACATACCTTCACCTTTCCCAAAAGCAACACAAATTAAACTCATGAGGTTACCAATCCCAACTCACCTTCCTCTACTGTGCTGCTACATTGAGGGCCTTGAGTTTCTGGAGGAGAAAATGAAGAAGTCATTAAGCATATATTCTTTGGAAGTCATGCCATTCCCATGTGCAGCTCAGAATAAAAAGAACCAGGAAGACAATCTACATTTCACCAATTCCCAAACAGTCCAGGCTGTCTGGATTATACAAATTCACTTTGCTCACTGGCCTCTGGAATTTAGCCCAAAATTGTAAATTTCAAGTTTCTTGCTCTGTTTGACCTGTGGTCACAGTGGTGCCTGCCAACTATACTTGAATCCCCGTACCGCAGCAACAGAAGTGTGAATTTGGGAAGCAAGAAGCCCTGCCAGGAATCCCAGCTGAGAATCCCAGCTGTCCTCTGCAGAGGTCCCCTTTAGCTGGAACTTCCCAGTGCAAAGCCTCCAATCCCCCTGGTGGAAGGTGTGATGGAAGACTCTATCCTTCAAGACGACTGTGGGGATTAGAGATAAGAGAGCCCAGAGTCTAGGAAGTAGGAGGTGCTAAGTAAGCAAAAGCTTTCTGGCCAATGTGGTATAAATCAGGCTATGATTTTCCCATTTCCTCTCTCCCTGGTGTGGAGGAAATAAAACACAGAGAGGCACCCCCTCCACTTACTGTAGTTCTCTGCCAGGACAGGCACCAGACCGCACTGGCCCGCTATGTAGATGAAGCCTCCATCCAAGCTCATGGCATCAGCCTCTCCTTTCTGCAAAGACACAGCACATCACAGCAGGTGAAAAGAGGCCATCTCCTGTCCTACCTACTCTTCCAACCATTTCCTTAAGGCAGCCTTCCCAGCATAGGCCATGAAGGCCCTAGGAGAGAGCAGGTGCTGTGCCAGACCCCCAAGGGTCTATCACCAGGAATACCCAGCAGAGGAAATAAAACGTACTCTCATTTTCACCCAAACCATGATGAACTAAGGATTATTTTGGAGTACCTTGCTTAGTTTCTTCAGGAGCAAAGACCCACAGTTAGTCCTCCTGTTCTCTCATAAGATGCACTGTCCCAGAGACATTTCCACAACAACTTTCTGACACCAAGAGTTCTTATTTGTAAGAAAGATGAGTGGAGTCAGGGACAGGAGGCTATGTCTGTGACATAGAGCACCTTCTGATGGGGACTCAAGTCCTGTATCAGGCCATGTGGATGAGTGCTCTTTCAGTGCTTGGTGTAGACAAAGTGTTAATGAGTAAAATATTCTCAAATGATCTATTTTTCAGGTTTATAAGCCCTGTTTTATAGATGCTTAAATTCCACAAGATTACCAAGCTTTCCCTTGGGCCTAGAAATCCACTTTCTAGGAATACACCATAAAAGAGTAATCAAATATGTGAGAAAGTATTTGGATTAAAAGTACAAGTGCAAGTGTGATTCATACAATGTAAAACATGCACGTATAATTGATAACAGCAAAAAAGACAGAAACAGACTAAATGATGTTATAGATAATGTGGATAAATGGCTAAATAGATTGCATCACATCCACGCTCTGAAAGAGATTACATTAAAAGATAATGTTTTGGGGGTGCCTGGCTGGCTCAGTTGGTTCAGTGTCTGCCTTCTGCTCAGGCTCTGGAATCAAGTCCCGCGTCAGGCTCCCTGTGCAGTGGGGAGTCTGCTTCTCCCTCTCCGTTTCCCTCTGACCCTCCCCCCGACTCATACTTGCTCTCTCACTTGCTTTCTCCCAAATAAATTTAAAAAAATTAAAAGATCCTATTTTAGAAAAATGATTTGTGACATAAGAAAAGCTAACTAGGTATCAGGTGCAAAAATATAGTAAATTGTGCATCTGATATGATCCCATTTTACAGAGTTTTCTCTGAGTTAGAAGATTACAAGTACTTCTCACTTTCTTTTTGTATCATTCAGGATTTTCAAAACTCTAAAAGCAAACATGGAATGCTCAAGGTCATGGAATAATCTTGTGATCACCTAGCATCTTATGAATGCAAAGCTAAACTTCTACCTGCTTGTACAATCAGCAGCCCTGCCAAACCTGTCATGGCACACCATGGGTCTCAGGCACACTCACACCATGGTCCAATCTCCCGTAAGTGGACAAAGCTTAGAGTGCCCTCCACCGTGTGCTGACACCGGAAGGAAACAGAGCCCTAAGGAGCCCTTCAGATCCATAAGTTCAAAAGGACTGAAGCTTCCATGGGGCTGGGCTCCCACATGAGGGCAGGGTTCCTTGGGAACCCGGGTTTTTATATCTTTCCCAAGAACACTCCCTCAGCCTTAGGGACAGGCAGGCAGCAGGGGCAGAAATACTGCCCTATGGAGGCAGGAGGGACATACCGCGATCTTGGCAATACAGTCTTCAGTGGACTCTGCTGTTTCACACTCTATTTTCCCTTCACTGTTTACGCTCCACTCATCACACTTGACCCTCTCATGGTGACCTATGGCACACCATTTCACCTTCTTGCATTCATCCCTTGGGGTATCCGGGCCTAGGACATAAGAAGAAGAGCCAGATTTCAGATGAGGCCCCAGAAGTTCCTGCTGGTTATGAATGCTACTAACTGTATTTATGAAAATGCTGGGATTTGCCAGCAATATACAAACAGGTTCCATTCCAGGAATTCATCATCTTAGAAAACAAAGGCAGTAACAATCTCTTTGTTGGCTTCTTATTATTTAGATATGGCTTACAATAATCTCTTCCTAGATGCCAACTTTCCTCCCAACCCCTCTATCCCATCAGGCTGTTTTGGGGTTTTTTTCTTCTTCTTCTTTTTGAAATAGCACTTAACCACCTGGGTTGTTCTTACTTATGTGTTCATTGTTTTTTGTCTTCTCCCTGTGGAGAACATAAACTCGGCCAGGGCAAGGGCTAATGGCACCCTCATTGTTCAAAGGCAATGCCTGGCTTATGGTCACTGCAATTAATGTCTGCTGAGTAAATGGCCATCTATTTGACTGACAGCCTCAGTTCAAGTCACTGCCTCAAGGAAGCCTTACCGCAGTTCTAGCAGCTATTTTTCTTTGTTTTCATGGTCTCATCAGACCATGATATTTTGTTTTATTGTGTTTGCTTTCCCTTCTTCTGAGCAAATCTCTCATTTTTAATCAGTCATTCAATAGAGTGACTCTTCATAGAACGTTTGTCTTCTCCGCTGGTGAGAAAGTTCCATGAGAGCAGAATCTAATATATGTTTGTCTCACCACTGCATGCCCAGCACCTAGCACAGTCTATGGCTACATGATCAATAAGTGTCTGTTGAATGAATGAATATAATCAAGCAAACATCCAATGACCCAAGGAAATTCGGGAGCAGGATCAAGCTGTCTAGAGAACCAGCCTTGCACACGTTGGTCATCATGCTCGCAGCAGGTGTGCAAGTCCGTAGCAGTCGTATCCTATTTCACTTACTTTGTGCCAGCCTACTTGGCTCCACAAAGAGGGTAGGGCGGCCCTGATTTACACAAGCAAAATAATGCTAGTATCAATCCAAGTCATTTTAAGCATGAATTTCCTTCAATGCCTTCTGGTGATGTCCAGGCCCATCTCATGATGACTGATACCATTTAGCATCAGTCTGACACTAGGCAGCAAGGCAGGGCAGATAAATGTCAGGGTGGGCTTTCAGTACCTGGAAAGTGTCTATTGCTGGTCCTTGCCCCCACCAGGTTTCCAGGCTCCAAAATGTCACATGATCCTTTCCCAGTACTTACGCACATCTTCCCTTAGATTCCGAAGAGCAGTGACATAGTCATAACCCAGGTACAGCCAGGTGTCCATCTCAGAGGGAATCCTCAAAAGCCCTTGGGCAGAGTCCTTAAACAGCAGGTCCTTCCCCAAAGGTGAGCCGAAGAGCTGGAAGGCTTTAGATTTGTCTTTGCCATAATGTTCCTGTGTATAGTAAAACACAATAGTGATTGGCTACAGCAGCAAGAAAGGCTGTGAAAGGGAACTGACGAAACAAAAACCCCAGAAAATGAAATTAAAACCATGAAATTGTCAAGATTCCAGGAGAAAAGGCAGTCAGACCTCCTTTTCCCCACCCAGCACCATCCGCATTCCCAGCCTTCTTGCAGTCATGCGACAACCTACTTCTCAGAATATGTTTCTGTGCCTGTCTCCTTGGTTGGGCTGACAGCTCACTGAGTCTAAGAAATGCAGTCTCCTTCAGAAGCTGACACTGTGTGGTTACCACTTCAGCCCTTGGTAGACAGATGGGAGGGCTGGATGAGAGGAGGTTGGCTCAGGGCTGGCATTCTGCTACTCTAGGGAGATAAACCTGGCTGTGTGTGTGGCTTTCTTGCAGTCAGGCTGAGAGGACATTAGGAAAGAGATCATTTCCTTCTGCAGAGGTCATGGAAGGCCTTAAGGGAGTATTTGCCCTTGGCCTAGAGTCCTGGTTTAGATGGAACGAAACAGAACTAAACAATAAGGAGCATCTTGATGTCACTAGGCCAAAATGTAAGGGTCTGACAGGCAATCATGCAGGACTAGGTTCTGTACGACTCTTAGTCCCCACTGGGCACTTTTAAACAAATAGATGAATTTGGCACAGTTCCCACTATGTCCTAAAAAAAAAAAAAAAAGTTATTCCATAGTGACAAAAGGGAATGTAGGAAAATGCCCCAAATCCAAGCAGGGACTACTAAGCAGGAGGGAGGACAGTGAATTCAGTACCTGGGCCTGGTTGAGAAGCTCCCAGATCAAGTCTTCCTTGCCCCCCACACTTCGGGCCACAACAGCATGGGAAGGGACACGGGCCAGGTGGCAGTCCTTATATTTATCTACTGTCATCCTCTGCAAGGTGTCTGGGCAGAGCAGCCTATAATCATCCCGATCAGCTTCGTTTGGCAGGTTTTCTGGGGGAAAAAAGCCTCGATGAGCCAACTGCAGATAGGACAGAGTCATGAGCTGTAGTCTCTCTCCTCATCCCTTGCAATCCCAATGAATTATAGCATGTGCAAGCTGAGATACCTAGAGCAAACACTGAGGACCAGAGTACATAAGGGAACTGACTTGCTTGAGATCCCACAGCCAGTTACAGGCAAGAAAGCGTCTGATGCCTAGTACAGGGGTAACTGCCCCATACGTCACAACATGTCTCATCTCAGCAGACCAACTTCAGGCCAAGTTCAGCCAGATGTGCCCCCGATCCCTTGCTGTGGCAACACTGACCAGGAAGAAGGGTCCCCATGTCCAGGAGTTTGAAGGATAGAAAGAACCCCAGGCGTCCAGTTGTAGACCCCATAGGTACACAACTCTGCACAAGTAGAAACCCAAGCAATGATAAAGGAGGAATACAGTATGCTTTTATGTGACTACTGTCCATGAGAAGGGGTACAGGGCAGGGGGGCCCACTGCCTGGAGTGAATTTGTAGATTCTCCTGTTACTTACCGAACACTGTTGAATGCTTGACAAAGGCCACATCCCCAGCGTCATCCATCAGACACCTGTGGGAAAAAAATACATTAAGAGGATTCCTGCATGGCAGGCGCTTCACCTCAGGCTTGAGGGTCTGTGGTCATCCAGCCTGGGACAAGGGTAGAGACTGATGGAGGCCTCTATGCCGACCCATAGCTGAGGAAGCACTACGGGGCACTGATATACCACTAAGATGAGGAGGGGATGAGCTCATGGGAACTAGAAATCCCTTATCACATGCCCCACAGTAGCAAAAAAAGTCAATGAAGATATTTTAATAGAGAAAAGAGTTTTTAAATTTCTGAAATGGAAAATAAAGACATAGAGTCTCCTGAGAGAGGAAATGTCCCTCAGCTGGCATCAAACTTTAGTATATAACCAACTTGAAACAGGGAGAGAAAAATCAGCCACATGAGCTGTCTGCACAGGGGCAATGAGGGAAGGCCGGAGAGAGTGCATTGAACAGGAGACCCTGCTACAATAGAAAGCAGAGGGTCAGTCACTGAAGAATGGTTCAAACACTAGGATGTGCCTGTTTCCTTAGGCTCTTCCCAGTCCAGCAAAAGAACACACTGAGCAGGTTCCAGGGCTCTGGGGAGGTAGAAAAGATCTCCAGGAGAGAGGCTCCCTTGTCAAATGTCACATAAAAGGTATATGCACTGGCTTGGCCTGGAGAGTCTCAACTGGATCACTGAGTCACTGTGAGGGCATTAGGCCTCTGGATGCCTCTTTGTAGGCTGGGCTCTGCTACGGGCCAGGTAGGGTCTCCCAGCCTGAGGACTTTGGACAGTTTGGTCATCATGGAGCAGCAGCTGGTCTCACTCACTTGAAGGCACCTGAGTATCCAAAGTATGGTTCATGGTTAGAGCAGGCACACTTGTCTGTCCCTTTCCCCATGCACAGTTGACATAGTTTGGGAAAGACTGTCCGATCTGCACAGGGAACACAGCTGCCCGCGAAGAAATTGGACACCGCTGTTTAACAAAAGACATGTAACACAGGTCATGAGCCAGCCTGGGCACAAGCAATTATAGCTCCCAGTCTAGGGTTTTTAGGGAACAGAGAGTGACTAAAGGAAAATGAATACACCCAGCCTCAGCACACCCTTGCATATGTTCACTGATCAAGATCAAGGTTTTCCAAAAAGGAACGAGTTAACCTTTGTCCTCCCCCCACCCTCCCCAAGAACTAGACCTGTGCCTGCCATTGACCCAGGCCTATCTCAGGTCACTGTCAGACTGGAACAGCTCAGGGAGAGGTCTCCTCTGGGAGTCATATCTGAGAGATGGGAAACCCAGGTAGAGAGGTGCAAGCCAAGTTCATGGCCAGCAGATCAGCCACAGATAGGAATGAACCCCAGGAAAGTAATCAGTAGGGCCCAGCAAACTTGGCCCTGACTGAAGCCCTCTGTTGGGCTTGATGGCCTTCCCCCCACTTCTCAGGATAGCCTTTGGTTGGGTGTTAGGAAATCAGAGAAGAAGAAACTCAGCTGACACCTGCCAAGGGCTGCTGGTGTGGTAGAACTGACCAGTTTAAAGCTGGTATACCTACTCCCTCCACCCCCCAGACTTATCATATATGATCACCTGATCATGTCTGAGTGATCCAAGTGTGGTCTGTGTAGGCCTGCCTGATAGCAGTCACCCTCTTGCCTACTTACCCTTTTGAAGAGAGTCGCGTGGCTCAGGCAGCTTCCAATAAAGTAAGCCCATAGGGATGTTCCATCCAGCAGACCTGCCAAGGCCTGTGTGGCAGGACTTCTTGCCTTTGAGCTCATTCAGGTTGAAGTTACTGCTCTTCTTCACCAAAGCCACAGCATAATACTGGGTTTTTTGATCTGCAAAGAGACAATGTGAATGAAAGACCCTTAACCTGGGCCACAGGGAAACATTGCTCATCACTACTGGGTTCCTGAGTAAAGAAAGGGAATCCACAGGGCACATTTATGTTGGGTTGGGTCACAAAGGGAGACAGATCAGGAAAACCTGCCAGACTTGCCGGGGGAAGAAAGGACCACAGGGAGAACATTTGCAATAATAGTCCAAGCAAACACAGGGGCAAGGAGGCCACATAAACATGTGGCCCAAATGCTTTTTGCCTACCATGGCCCTGCAGTGTGTCTGCCTACACATACCAACCAGGCCCACAAGGAAATTAGAATTGTAGCACAGAGACCACATTTATTCTAAGTACTTCCTGTTCCCTGACACAGGCTGGCTGTGTCATGCAAGGCTGTTGGGGCTCCAAGTATGTACTATATAGCTCTAAACCCTAGTAGTTCAGATCAGGTTGTGCCCTGTTTCTCCAGGGAGCACATTTCACAGCCCAGAAGGTCAGTGTCAGGAGCACCAGTCGTCAACCATCCCAAAGCCCCAGAGGCCTTGAGTTGTGCCTATGGTGGCTGATAGGGCCTCTCATTCCCCACTGACACCCAATGGGAAATGCTCATCAGTATTTAGTCTACATTAGCTGCCTGGGCAAGACACACTCAGCATCTACCAGGAGAGAACAAGAGCCACAAACTCTCTCCTGGGTCCCCAGGAAGAACTTACCCCCTCCTGACTCATAGAACTCTGCCACTACAGGCTTTAGGTTGTAGGGATTCAGGCCCGCCTCAAACACCAAGCCTGCATCCAGTGTCACAGCATCTGCTTCATTTGCCTGTAAGATAACAGACCAGACCCTGATGAAGTCCTTACTTCTGAGGAAGGGCTACCTATACCCGGGCAAGTGAGGGTGACTGGCAGGGCTTCTTGGATCTGGGGCCAGAGGAACCCTCACCTTGGCCCAACAACACATCACACCAAGGGTTTCGGTTGACTTCACCTCCCTCGTAAGGGGATTTGGCCACCATATTCCTATTCCTCCCACATAGAGTAAGGAATGGATTATGTTTTCCTTTCCCCTGGTAAGGAGTCTGGTTCTTGGCCCAGAAACCTATGTGTGATCTTTCAAGATCAACACGAATTAGAGGAGCTTTTTCTGGCAGACCTCATGGGGGAAAGCTGCCCTCCCAACCCTAGACTGGGTACAATGCACAAACACAACAGACACTGAAGGAAGTTGCAACCATGCTCTTACACATATTTATACTGCGAGCCATATTTATACTACACATTCATACTACATTGCTTTCTTTGGTAACCTCTTTATCTTGAGCCTTTTGCTGAGGTCTTCCTCAGGCACTTTGTGAAGCCCTTCTTATGGGGGAAGGGAGCCTTGAAGACACTGTGTCCACTCTGATTCAGTACTCAGTACTTTTTCTTCCTGTCCTGGGACCCCATAACTACAATAGTCTTGTTCAATGATTTGATACTTTCTTTGGGCTTTACCTCTCACTTATACTATGAACTAAGGGTAAAATGCTGATTATTATTTCTCTTATGGCTCATTGTTTGTTTAATGAACTATTCAGATATGTTGAGGTCACCACTGTTCAACTCAGCTCCATTTTACAGTTGAAAAACAAAGGCATGTGAAGTTTGTTACTTCCCCAGGCTAGCTAGTAAGTCATGGAGCTGGGATTTAAATTCAGGTTGTCTGGATTTATTTCTTCCATTACAGTTACTTGCTAGATATTTAGTTAGTTAGTTAATCTTGGGGCAACTTTTTAAAAAAAAAGATTTTATTTATTTATTTATTTGACAGACAGATATCACAAGCAGGCAGAGAGAGAGGAAGGGAAGCAGGCTCCCTGCTGAGCAGAGAGCCCGATGCGGGGCTCGATCCCAGGACCCTGAAATCATGACCAGAGCTGAAGGCAGAGGCTTTAACCCACTGAGCCACCCAGGCGCCTCTTGGGGCAACTTTTAAGGGTTGGTATTGAAGGAGTGAAAGAAATCACAGGAGAAGACTACTAAGCAAAGAAAGTTGATGTAGTATGTTAATAGAAAAATAGAGTTTAGTCAAAAAGCACTGCCAGATAATTTCATAATGATAAAATACCAAATTCACCAAGAATGGTATGGATTTTTCACTCATATGCTGGTGGTAGGAGTAGAAATAGAAATAATCACATTAACTGTCAACTACACTCCAAAAAAAAAAAAAAGAGGAAAAAGCCCGGATGTCCATCCACACACACACACACACACACACACACACACACACACAATGGAATAATAGCCATCAGAAAGAATGAAATCTTGCCATTTGCCATGACATGGTTGGAACTAGAGAGCATTATGCTAAGCATAATAGATCAGAGAAAGACAAATACCATATTACGTCACTCACATGTGGAATTTAAGAAACAAAACAGATGAACTTAGGGGACGGGAAGGAAAAAATAAGAGGAAAACAGAGAGGGAGGCAAACCATAAGAGACTCTTAACTATAGGGAACAAACTAAGTGTTGCTGGAGGGGAGATTGGT
>PISX010018490.1:0-40564 GCA_004024625.1 Mellivora capensis
ATGGACGGGACTGGAAGAGATTATGCTGAGTGAAATAAGTCAAGCAGAGAGAGTCAATTATCATATGGTTTCACTTATTTGCGGAGCATAACAAATAACATGGAGGACATGGGGAGATGGAGAGGAGAAGAGAGTTGAGGGAAATTGGGGGGGAGATGAACCATGAGAGACTATGGACTCTGAAAAATAACCTGAGGGTGTTGAAGGGTCGGGGGGTGGGAGGTTGGGGGAGCATGGTGGTGGGTATTGTGGAGGGCATGCATTGCATGGAGCACTGGTTGTGGTGTAAAACTATGTATGAATTCTGTTACGCTGAAAAGAAATTTAAAAAAATTTAAAAAATTTAAAATAAAAATAAAAATAACCCAAAGAGAAGAAAATGTTAAGAAAATCATAAAGAAAATACTTTTACAATCCTATATTATATTTATCAAAAATCAATGTGTACGTAAACCTATACAGTTCAAACATGTATTGCTCAATGGTCACTTGTGTATGGTTTTGTATTTTTTCTACTTAAATGGAAAATTTATCTCAGGGAACTTTTTCTCTTAATAAATTGTCAAATCACACATAGTTTCCTTGAAATCCAGAATAGCAATTTTCATTTGACTTTTAAGTTATGCCTAGGTTAGAAAAGAATTCTTCTATTCAACATATTTCATAAGGAACACATGGCCTTTAGGGAACTTAACCTAGTAAATAATTGATTGTATGACCTTTGTTAATTTATTAACCACCTGTTTCATTCTTACAGTATGATAGAAAAATTAGGATTCCATCACTACATATACAACATTTTGTTCACTGAGTATTCAGAGGAATATTTCAAATGAGATAAAACCTCAAGAGTTGAAATTAGGAATGACTAACATGCATAACTTTAGAGAAAATTAGATATAAATTCAATCTTTAACATTTTTCTTTATTATTCTCTTTATCATAATTGCCTTTAACTGCAAAAATCTAAAATAAATGGAGAAAAATTACACCAAGAATTCTTCAGATCCTGGGTTGGGTTAACACCAATACAAAGAGTTACTGCAGTACTTGAAGCTTTATTATATCTGCCTGTATTAAAAGCCATTGCGAATTTTGAAAATAATTATAATTTGAATGAAGACAGAAAGTTTGTGGGTGTCCTGGATTAAGGACGGTAACCGTCAGACATTACACTTGACTTTCACATAAGACAGTGTTCATGCCCTCCTCTAATCTTTCAACATGTACCCACCACACAGATGATCACTTTCACTTCCCCCACACAAAACTTGAACATACACACACACACACACACACACACACATATAGTAGGCAGCAGGTCAAACTTGGTAACTCAGGAACATGTTTAAGATAAATGTCAAGCAAGTAATGGGGATGTGACAAGAGCTTTGGATACCTTACTTTGCAGTTCTGAATACCAGGAGATGTCCCAGAGTCAGAGGTGCCCTCTACAGTGAATTGGGATGAGCTTGGGCTATTGGAGGGACAAAGTTTAGGGCAAGAAGGCCAGTATACTCTTGGAAATGGTTTTGCATTGAGAGCTACATGACAATAGGCTTGAAGCAGGACTTTGCACATTTGAGACATGCCAACATGAAAAAAGAGTAGTGAGATCTCTGCAAATTTATCATGGCTTTTAGGATTTGCCTCAGTAAGATTTTTACTGAGATTACATCCTATGAGAGCCCTGAAATGATGTGTTCCCTTTTATCAAGGCCCACTGAAAACACAATGCTACTTGCAGCATGTGACCCCAAGCCATGTCGTATCAGTATCTGTAAGTTAAACCATCCTGCCCAGCCTTTGAGATTCTAATTTCCACCTTTTATTGATCCAAATAGCAGCCCTAGAAACAGCCTCCAGTTTTGGCAATGACCTCATGGCCATACTCTCCTATGACTTTCAGATAATACAATCTTGGCAGAGTATTTAAAAAAGCATAACAAATGCTAGGTAAGAAGCATGTTTTAACTTTAATTATTTTCTGTTTTCCCTATTTATCCTATAACCTAGAAAATTCTTCCCTGCTATTTCCCTGCTGCTTGTCTTCTACAACTTAGCTTATTAAATTCAGCATGATAAACAACCAAACTTTATT
This sequence comes from Mellivora capensis, assembly GCA_004024625.1. NCBI lineage: Eukaryota > Metazoa > Chordata > Mammalia > Carnivora > Mustelidae > Mellivora > Mellivora capensis. Next base: position 2,102 of record PISX010018490.1, read on the forward strand.
ATTATTCCCTTGATTATTGATTGTCTCATATTAATCAATTTAACAAACATATAATCCTCACTATGTGTCAGACAGTGTGCAAATTGCTTTACAGATATAAATTCATGTATTTCTTAAAATAAGATGAAATACTTATTATTTTTTCTCATATAATAAATAAGGGAACTGGGGCAGAGAAAGAATAAATACCTTGTCCATCATGGTCAAATAGCTCATAAGTGTTGGAGACAGGTTTCAAACTCAGGCAATCTGGTTCCAGAGTCTCTATTGCTAGCCATTTTGATCTGTTGCTCTTAGCACACTGTGCTCTGACAATATGCTCACATCTTTCTCCCATTAATATTGACATGATCAATCAATATTTATTAAATAAATGAAAGCGCTGACATGCATATCTTTGTTTAGATGACCTCATAATATACTTTAAAACAGTGGGAAAAAAATCACCCTACAAATTGATTAAAGTTTAACTTATAATTATACTATGAACCTGATATTTGTCTGATAATACTTATAGATCACTCACATATATACTGAGCAACACAGCTGCTTATTTGACTTATATTTGAATCATGTCACCTATTAGAGAATGAACAGAGAAGTTATATAACAAATGCTTATGGTAGAAATAAATAACTAGCAACTTACGTATTCACAGTATACTTTTACTACCAAATTTTACTACTATTTGCTGATTAAGTCATTTTAGAGAGAATTATTGACTACTTTCCTTGCTTTCACTTCATGTTGAATTTGGTGTGTTCAATTCAACATCTGCTAGTTAATAAGCCTGTTTCCTTTTCTTACAGGATTTCAGAATAAGAGCTATTGATAAGTTGGGGCCATTTTTGCCAATGCCATGTACAATTTAATGATTCTCTTTGCAAAAATGGAATTTAGTATGATGCTACACTTTTATTTTTGAATTTTGGTTTGTTCTGCAAAACCTGTCAGGAAGTAGAAAAAAAAAGAACAGCTCCTGTCATAATACAATATTAAAAATTAAAAAGAAATTGTTTCTAAACTGCTATGTATTATTTTGTCTACAGAGATTTTCTTAAGCATTCATATTTTTACACAGAGATTTTCTTAAGTAATGATATTTCTAACCACAGGCAATTCTTTTTAGTCACTGTCAAAAATGACAACTATCTTTAAGTAGTGCATATTGTCTCAGCATAGAAAAGCACAATATCTAATGGCTTATGACATTAATTATAGGTACCAACATTTTAAAAATAAAATGTCATAAATGACATCACATTGCTTACCTCCACAATATTTCTGGTTGGCAAGCAATTTGATCTCTGCCTGGAAAATTAAAGACTCAGTCAGCAAGTTCTATTGATTGGTATATATCCCTCTCCCTCTGCCCCCTCCCACTGTGTGTGTGTGTGTGTGTGTGTGTGCATGCACTCTCTCTCTCTAAAAAAAAATTATAAGATAATTCATGATAAAAAAAAAAAGTAGCGCAAATGACCAGGAAGGTTGATATTAGTCAGAATATGCTATTGTAACAATTAACAGTTCTGGAAATAATCATGCCAGATTCTCACCTCATAATTTGTGCTTATGCAAAGTACAACTATATAACTGTGATGGTTAATTTTATGTGTCAACTTGGCTAGGCTGTGATGTTCAGTTGTTTGGTCAAACATCAGTCTAGATGTTGCTGCAAAGTTATATTTTAGATATAATGAACATTTAAGTCAGTAGACTTTGAATAAAACACATTTCTCTCCATAACAAGGATGGGTGTCATCCAATCAGCTGAGAGACTTAAGACAGAGACTGAAGTGTCCAAACAATCTCTTCAACACTACATCAACTCCTCTTTTTTTTTTTAAGATTTTATTTATTTATTTATTTATTTATTTGACACAGAGCGATCACAAGTAGGCAGAGAGGCAGGCAGAGAGAGAGGGGGAAGCAGGCTCCTTGCTGAGCAGAAAGCCCAATGCGGGGCTCAATCCCAGGACCCTGAGATCATGACCTGAGCTGAAGTCAGAGGTTTAACCCACTGAGCCACCCAGATGCCCCTACAACATCAACTCTTTCCTGAATATCCAACCAACCTGGCTGCCCTTTTCGGACTTGCCAGACCCAAACTCATGTGAGACAACTTCTTAAAATAAATCTTTCTTCTATTAAAGAGAAAACTGATATGTATCTTATTGATTCTCTTTTCTGGAGAACCCTGACTAAAATAATTATATATACATATAGAATAGAATTAAACACTTGATTAATAGAATTAAACACTTGTCAAAACTTCTTGAGGTAGGTGAAATTTCTATCATTCAAAAAAAAAACAGAAATAGAGGTAACTACATAGAAATGTAAGACTATGTAAAATACTAGCATAAAAATAAAATTATTTGGGGAATGTATATATTCTGGTAGTTTTATCATTTGAACTCAAATACAAAATAAGACAATTTCCAAATAAATACCCTTTTCTTTTTTGCTTTTACCACCATACACCAAAACCAGAAACTTGGGATTCATCTTCAACTCCTTGTGTTTATTCTTCCTACCAACAACATGTGAATTTTGACCTCTTTATAATTTTATAAATTGCATTCTTCGAATATGCCCTGTTTTTCTCCCTTGCTAAAGCTACTCATTAGTTCAATTCTCATTTATATGATTATAATAATAAAATATAATCCCTTTTCCATTCCTGTTCCCCTCAAAATGTATCCCTTTCAAAACTGCTAATATGAAAGTCTAGCCTTCAAATAAAACCTTTCAATGAATCCTATCACCTATAAAAGAAAGCATGTTCACCAAAATCTATTACCTTTCTACTTCTGGTCAAATATGACTGCACTTCTGGTCAAATCTGACTGCTCTCCCATCTCTTGTATTTTACAAACTAGTAACACAGAAAAAATTTAACATTACTTCAAATACGATTTTGTTATTTCACATATCTATTCTTTATCCCCAGAATTCCTTTCACCATATTATCCCTCTGTTAACTTCTTTGCATCTTTCAAAACCCAGCTCAAGCTTGACTTTTATGTCATCTTTATTGATCAACATGGAAAAATAAAATGAGCATTCCTTCTATGAACTCTGCTATTATCATATACAAACCTCTGCTCCAGAATTTATTTCACTGTTTTATAATCTTAGTTTGAATGTGTAACTCACTTACTGCAATATTAATAATTTATAAATAGCAATTATTCATGATTTGAACTCTACAGCCTGGCTTATCATGTGTACCCAGTGAATGATTCTGAACTTTGAAATGTGGTTTGACTACTTCAGACCCATGAATTCAGAAAGAATTTACAGTTAAACAGAAATTAACTTTGTCATTTGTTTCAGAATATGTGAGCTTAAATCAGTATGCAAAATTAGGGTTGCCTGGGTGGCTCAGTAGGTTAAATGTCCCACTTGGGGTTTCAGCTCAGGTCATGATCTCATGGGTTGTGGGATCAATTCTGAGTCAGGCTTCACACTCAGCAGGGAGTCTGCTTGGGATTATCTTTCTCCTGCTCTGCACCCCCCCCCTTGCATTTGCTTTCTCTCTCTCTCAAATAAATAATATTTTAAAAAATTCAGTATGCAAAATTATATTTGCCACTTACTTTTTTGACATTGTGCTTTCATTATTTTATATGGGCAAAATTAAAAACAAAATTGTAATAACATATACTTCTTGAGTAGTTGATTTGTAGGTGATTTTTATTTTGTATATAATTTTTGGACATTCAGTTCAGAAATTATAAAGAAAGGTAGAGGAAACTTTAATTGAATACATAAAATGTATTACAAAAATACTCTTAATATTTCTATCAAAAACACAGTCTGACTATGTTATATAAAAACATAAAAATATTTAAAGATTTATTTTCACCCAATAGTAACATAATTTATTGGAAGGAATACTGGACAATTTAGTAATATTCTTATTTACTTGTCCGTAAGAAGTTAGGCACAGCACTATTACTTTTCCAATCTATATATTTAGTACAGTATTGTACAAGAGACTTTTCAATGATTCAGATGTACTGTCATTAATATAATTAAATTATTAATTTAAATTATTCAAAATAATTTAATATCTTTAAATACAAAATATTTAGTAGTAAGTGTTAAGTGTTTACATCTAAATTAGAGCACAAAACTCTAATGAAGAGTGTAAAACTCTAATGTGAAAATTTCTTATTTTACTTAGAAAATACTTTGTAATAGAAATCAAATATCTATTATCTATACACTAAAAATAGGTGCTGAAGTAATTTAAGAACTGCTAGTTTGTTGGAAACATATTCAAGTACTTCTTACGTATTTAATTATCTCCTTTTATTTCTTTATTCCCAGAACTACTGCACTAATTAGATGATAAGTTTTAGTATAATTTCAATAATACACAGTGTAAGTTCTGAGAAAGAGGTAGAATCAGCAAACATATTTTGACAGAAAGAAACCCTTGGGGAAAATGTCTTATAAAATTTATGATGAACAAAATGCTTCTAGTAACCACCTTTGTAATTTAAAAACAATACAACAAAATAAAAAGATGAGCATTTTTTAAAGTCATTGGTTTAAGTGTTTACAGTAACCACCATAAGTCACTGCACTATCAAATAATAACTTCACATTTTACTTTTGAAAACCATTATTTATTCCAAAAGAAACTAACAAATTTTCAAAGAACAGATTAGTCATGTAATTTTTCTGGTCAAAAGACTTTGGTGACTCTTTCTTTTAGGATAAGCCAAACTTCTTAAACCTACCCTGTGTTCCTCTGAGGACTCTAAAAAAACCTATCCCTCCCTACATTTTCAGTACAATATCAGAAGTGCTCATACTGTAAATGTCAGAAAACTCAACTCTATGTTTATTCAATAAAGAGAATACTTTCTCAGAGTTGGTTTGTTAGGAGGCGGTGGATGTCATGAAAGCTTATATATCAACTTGGAAAAGATGAACTCTCATTCTGGAAAAAGCAAGCCACAACTGACCACCTAATCTCAAATGTGTTAAAATTTCTAAACCATTGGAAAGTTTGAGAAAGAGGAAGCTGAGATAAAACAAGCTTCATTAAACATTAAACATCCAAGTCCTGGATAACTTGAAAGCTCAATATGATTTCTTCCTGTGGGAATTTGAGAATAGCATGTACAATTTGATAGTCAATGTTGCTCCAAAAATTAATACTCTATTAAGAATATAACCCTGCTTACAATACCTTGATTCTTATTGCTATTGTCGATAAATTTGAAGTCAGTATCTCAAAGGAAAGGCAGAGCATTGACATGGCCTTCAAGCTTGAAGTCCTCAACAAATACTTGTCCTCAACTGATTATTTTTTATGTATTTTCTCCAGACTAGATTACAGCTTAATTTGCTGTATTATTTTTGGTCCTACAACGTGTCCAAGAACTATTTTAAACATAGAAATCTTCCATAATTATTTATTGTTTCTCTTTGCTATGGTCAAAGTAGTGACAATCTTTCTTTGAGATCCATCTGTACAGACCCATCACCATTACAAAATCTATGTTCCATGCAAAGCTACCCTTGATATTTTTCATGTAAAGGGTCTGCTTCCTCTCTGTTTTCCTCTGGAAACAGCTTGATCAACCTGCTGAGCAGTCTAGCAGAAAAGAGTGGAGGTAACCAGTGCAATGGCACCAGCTCTCCTCTCAATTCTGGTGAACTGGATGCTTTTTCAAGCTCTGATGCTGAAGTACCAAAATTGGGAAAATATTTCTTCTATTCTTCTTCTTCATACTGAAACATGGAAGTGTTGAGAACAAATGGTCTCCATTTCTTAAAGATGGGTACTCTAGCCACACGAATCACTTTTCTCTGGGATAAAATGGTTAAAAATGGATGACTCTAAGCAAATTTTCAAATATACTTTTGAAACACACTCAATATAAGTTCCCTCTCCTATCTTGTGCAGAATTCTGGTCTATAAATTTCTTTTCTTATAACATCTTTGTCAGATTGATAAAATGATTGTACTGGTCACATAAAGCCATTTGGGAAGTGTTTCATCATTCTTTCTATTCTGAAAGAGTTTTCTTTTTGTTCTTGTTGTTGTCATTTATATTTGATAGAACTCTGCGGTGGTGCCATGTGATCCTAGAGATTTCCTTGTGGAAATCTTTAAATGATAATTTATTTATATAAAATGTATAGAATTAGTCAACCATTCTGTATCTCCTTGTGACTATTTCAACTGTGATGTTTTTTCAAGAGATTTCTTCATTCCTCCTAAATTATCAAATTATTGGCAGAGGGTTGTTCAAAATATCTATTGTGCTTGAAGGATCTGTAAATTAGCAATTAGTAATTTGTGTGGGAATGGATTATCTTAATATTGCTAGGGGAATGGCTGTGTGTGTTTTTTTTCTTTTTTTAGATACTATAGTAGTTTGGGCTTAGTAAAAATCAATTATTTGTTTTTTAATGTCATTTATATCTGTTTATGTCTATAATCCTTTTTCTTTCCTTGAGCATAATGTGCTTTTATTTTTTGTTGACAGGTCTTGCATTGAAGCTTAAATCATTTCTTTTAATACTCTTTTTCTACTGTAAATACCTAAAGTTAAATTTTATTCTACCCATTGTTTTCATTACATTTTATAAATTTCCATTACTACTCAGTTCTAAATATTTTCAATAATCTTAAATGTACATATTAAAACTATTACTTGTTTTGTTTAACTTGTGTTTTCTCATTATTATGGTAAGAATGATGGTCTTTCATGACTTTTTATATCTAACTGATAGTGGAATATCTATAATGTACTTTTAAAAACATAATTTGATATGGCTCAGAGTGACATTGTTTCTCTTTATTTTCAGAATGTTTTGTATTTTATATGACTGTTCCTTCTTATTTTCCAAGCCATTATCTACATTATGATTTCAAATTTTTTTATTTCAATGTGTATAATTAACTTCTAATTTTCATTATTTAATCACTTCAGTATCTTAGACCCTTTCAGCATTTCTAAAACTCTTATCATTACTTTGAAATGTAGAATCAGAAAAATGTACATACTGCTTTATTTTCTTTTTATTATCTTTTAAGCTTTTAATTCCAGTTAGTTAACATACAGTAGTATATTAGTTTCAGATTTATGATATAGTGATTAAGCAACTTCATATATCACCAGTACTCATCACAAGTGCACTCCTTAATTTCCATCACCTATTCCCCTCATCCTTCTATCTCCCTCCCCTCTGGTAACCATCAGTTTGTTTTCTGTAATTAAGAGTCTGTTTCTTGCTTTTTCCCCTTGCTCATTTATTTTGTTTCTTAAATTCTACATATGAGTGAAATTGTATAGTATTTGTCTTTCTCTGACTTATTTCACTTAGGATAATACTCTAGCTCTACCCATGTAATTGATAATGGGAAAATTTCATCCTTTTTTATGGATGAATAATATTACATTGTATATATTAAAAGTAATTTTTGTTAATTTTGTATTTATTGCCATTTTATTCCTTGTTTTGTAGTTGTTTCTGAAGATTTCCTCTGATCTTTCCTTATCTTTCCTCTTTCTTGGTTTGCTGGTCTTTTTTAGTGATATGTTTGGAATTCTTTCTCCTTATTATCTACATATTTATTAGTGGTTTTGATTTGTAGTTACCATTAAGTTTGTATATAATGTCTTCTGCATGTAGCAGTATATATTAAATTGATGGCCATTTAAGTTTGAACCCATTCTTTATTCCTCTCCTCCCCACATTTTAGGTATATGGTGTCATATTTTACATCCTTTTATTCTATGAGTACCTTGACTAAAATTTTTTACAGAAATATTCATTTTTACTGCTTTTGTATTTCCTAACTTCATAGTGTCCCCTTTGGTCTTCCTTTTCCACTCAAAGAGTCCCCTTTAATATTTCTCACAGGGCTGGTTTAGTGATCATGAACTCCTTTAGTTTTTGTTTGTCTGGGAAACTTTTTATCATTCTTCCTCTTCTGAGTGGTAGCCTTGCTGGCTAGAGTACTCTTGGCTGCAGATTTTTCCCATTCAGCACTATGAATATACCATGCTACTTCCTTCTGGCTTGGAAAGTTTCTGCTAAAAATTTACTGATAGCCTCATGGAGTTTCTCCTGTATGTTACTGCCTTCTTCTTCTTTTTTTTTTTTTTTTTTTCTTGCTGCTTTTAAAATTCTTGCTTTATCACTATATTTCACTGATTTAATTACAATATGGCCTGGTATGGATCTACTTTTGTTGATTTACTGGGGGATTATCTTTCCCTCCTAGATCTGGATATATATTTCCTTCTCCAGATTAAGGAATTTTCAGTTATTATTTCTTCCCCCATTTGCTCTCTTCTTCATCTGGGACTTTTATAATATTAATATTATTACATCTGATGGAGTCACTGAGTTCTCTAACTGTTCACATTTTCCATAATTCTTTTTTATCTCTTTTGTTCAGCTTGATTACTTTCCATCACTCTGTCTTCTAGGTCATTAATTGATTCCTCTGCTTCTTCCAGCCTGCTGTTCATTCCATCAAGCATATTTCTTATTTCATTTATTGAGCCCTTTATCTCTACTTGTTATTCCTTAGTTCTGTGTTAAGAGTCTCACTAATGCCTTCCACTCTTTTCTCAAGTACAGTGAGTATCTTTATGATCATTACTTTAAATTCTCTATCAGGTATATTAATTATATCTGTTTCACATAGGGCTCTGGCTGTGGCCTTGTCCTATTCTTTCATTTAGAACAAATTCCTGTCTTCTCATTTTGTGTAAGTGTGCCTCTCTGTGTTAGGAAAGTCAGCTACATCTTTCATTCTTAAGAGTAATGGTCTTATGAAGAAGAGATCCTGTAGTGCCCTACTGTGTACCATCCCCTGTTTCCCAGGGCCTGGTGCTTTAAGAAGTACTCCAATGTGTGCTGCATGTGCTCTGCTGTCTTGTCCTGGCTACTTTATCCTTTAGGCCAGTCATCTGCCGAGGTTCTCTTTGCTTGTTGTGGACAGTGTTTTATCCTTGGCCTGAATGTGATGAGTTTAACTAGATGTTCTCTGGTCTGCTTATGAAATGAGACCTGTTGCCAACACTACCAGAACCAAGACCCCGCAAAACTCTCAGGTTATGAGACATGGTGTTAGCAGAGGCTTGGGCCAGTCTTATTGTGGAGGGAGCCCACCACCCTGAGACTCAGGCAAGTGTGACTAGGAAGGAAAATTCCACCAGAACATGACAGGGTGGGCTTGGTATAAGCAAGTTTGGTAGGGAGTGTCAACACTCCACTGGTTCCTGCACGTGATCCTGTGCTTATGCTGAAGGGTGGGGGAGAGGAAAATGGCACCTACCAGTTCCTTTGTTTACATACGGGTCTCTGTGGGAATGGTGCTTCTGGTGAATGGTGAATGGTAGGGAATATAGGGCTTGGTATAAGCAGGTTTTGTAGGGAGTGTCAACACTGCACTGGTTCCTGCAGGTATTCCTATGTTTATGCTGAAGGAGGGGGAGAGGAAAATGGCACCTGCCAGTTCTTTTGTTTACATAGGGGTCTCTGTGGGGAATCGTGCCTCTCTGGGACACACTCCAAGATGAGTGTGCCACCGTGTGCCCCAGGCACTCTTCAGATTGCTGTTTCCACACTCTATGTCCCCAGACTGTTTGCCTTACTTTTTTTTCCAAGCTCCAGTACCCTCTGAGCTCTATCCCATCCAGACCTACTAACCTTCAAAACTCCAGGCCTTCAGCCACACTGGTTGCGAGAACTCACAAAATTGAGCCCCTCTTGGAAAAATGAAACAAGATGGGACCAGGAAGGAAGACAAACCATAAAAGTCTTTTAAACTCGGGAAACAAACTGAGGGTTGCTGGGGCTAGGGGGGTAGTAGTGGAGGGAAGGAGGAATAAGGTGGCTGGGTTATGGACATTGGAGAGGATATGTGCTATGGTGAGTGCTATGAATTGTGTCAGACTGATGATTCACAGACCTGTACCACTGAAGCAAATAATACATTATATGTTAATAAAAAAAAATTCAACCCCTCTTGTTTTCCAAGCCAATTGCTATGGGGATTTATCTTCCATGTGTGCTCCCTTCTGTACTACTCTATCTCTTGCCCTTTACAGTGACCATGGCTTCCTCTTGCGTCAGTGGACCTGATCCATTCCCTCCAAACTGTGTCTCTACATTTCCTACCTTCTTCAGTGTGGTCTCTTCTCTACCTTTAGTTATGTGGATTGTTCTGTCAGTCCTCAGATTGATTTCTGGGGTATTTAGGATGATTTGATAGTTATCCAGTTGTATCCATGGGATGGAACAAGCCTAGGGTCTTCCTATTCCATTGCCATCTTCCAAGCCCCCTCATACTGTTTTTACTTTTTTTAAAACAGGAAAATATTTTATATGTAAAGGCTATAATTTTTTAAAAAATATTATTTAAAGTATTTTTATATCCTGAGCTGGACTAAAGACAAACTACATTTTATTAGGTAAAAAGTAATGAGACAATTAAAACTTTTAGACAAAATACAAAATGTGACACCACTAGTTCTGTCATGATTTTAGGGGTTGTTTTGATATTTAAACAAGCAGTTAATTATTTGAAAACTTTTGATAACTATGGGACATCAATCCATTTTCACAAAATTTCATTTTAAAAACTTTATTTAAAATCAAGAAGAGATTTGTTAAGTTCCTCCCCCCCCCACACACACACATTCACATTCTTTCCTTTTCTTTTTCTCTACCATTGTCATTTTCTTTAGAAACTGGCATTGGTTTATAATAGTCTTAATCACACACTCTCAGGAAATAAAATGTCTAATTTCAGGACAGGAAACACAGAAATATTTAGTAAACAATAAATTTCATTAGAAAACTAAATCTCAGATTGACTAAGAATGTCCCATTCTTAATAATTTCTATTCCCCATTTATTTTGTTTTGTTTTGTGAGCAGTAGTTTTATTTTTAACTTTAGATATTAGAAAAAATCATTTATGCATGATATATTTACACATAAATGGATGCATTTTAAACAATAAAGAAGAGTTATACTTGTAATTTTCTTTCCTTTCTCTGTCAAACTTAATAGAAGTTACAAAATAGAAGGCAAATCATGAAGAAATATAATATGGCCTCTGAAATATACTAAATTACTAATCTTCTGCTGGCCAATCTATTTGGTATTCTCTAGAGTAAAGATGTGAATCTTTTCCATTAGAGAGACGATGAGTGAAATTATCATAGAGAGAAACATGTTATCATCCTCCCTCTTTCAAAAACTCAGAGAGGGAAACTCACCCAAAACTTGTCCAAAACCTGTATTCTTGTTCAACTGCATAGTACCTACCCCCTTCAAGTACTTATGTTTGTGGGAGGTATGGAAGAACATACAGCATAGTCTGTGATTTTGCTGACCCACGGCTGAGAATTAAGGAAAGAGACAAGTGACACTTCTTTGGACCCAAGGGATGGTTCTTTTTTCCTGGGTTTATAAACCTAACATAATTCTGACCTTGAAGGGGCAGCTTATTTACCACATCATTCTGTGTTCTCAGGGGGAAAAAGTATGAATTTAATTATATCCTTGTCAAGAGGTAATTCCATCTCAAAAATTAATTTTCAGTGCTTTGGAGTTATTGCACATTAAAAAATATTGTCACACAAAAAACATGGGTGACCTGTCACAAACATTATGAAACTATTGACCTTACATAGCTTCATCTACACAACTATTGATTTTTTTTCTGCCTTTATTTTGACATTTCATATGATTTCATCTAAGATTCATCACTGTGGAAATATCAGGTTTAAGGGTGTGCTTTTATTGTTTGGGAAGAGCCATCTTAGAAATGGTTTACTACTTATCTATTAGAAGCAGTAGGCTGGATTCATCAACGTTGAAATGATTCAGCATCAATTTATCACACTTATTTTTTCTAGAGGTTTCCAGATTGCTCTTTTTCCCCTCCTGTGAAGTGAATTGGGTTGTCATTTTGGGTATTAGATGTCAGTAATTCCTAATAAGGCTTTAAAACATTCTTAATTTAAGGACTTCCTGGTTTGAATGATACAGTTGTTAATACAGTTTCTGTTTGTTGGGAAGGTGATGGGGGCTCTAATACATTTCCAAATGCCCCATTATTCAGAACATGGTCAGAAATCAATATTTTAATGCAATTTCATCATAAAAAATTTTTGTCATATCTAGATTTTCAAACTAGATTCTTCGTGTTGTCTTTTCCCCACCCCAATGGGAGATAAATAAAGTTTTAAAGACCCTGAACAGGGTCTGTGACCAAAATGTCATCTGAAAATATGCCTCCCTTTTGCTTAGCTAGCTTTTGCAAACTGACATTTGCAGCATGTTACAAAATAAACTGAGGACTTCAAATCAACAGTGAATAATTTATGTGTAAATAAACTGACTTTTTTAGTATAAAAATTGGAAGAAGAGTCAACAACATTATTTGTGTTACTATAGACTAGTTTTAAACCAGCCAGCAGCATGTAAAAAATCATATTTTCAGGCAGAACCAGCTACATAATTTGCAAGGCTCAGTGCAAAATGAAAATGTAGTACACTTTGTTCAAAATTATTAAGAATTTCAACAGCAAACATTAAACTAAGTCCAAGACCCTTCTAAGCATAAGAGCCTGTGTAGCTGCACAGGTTTTATGCCTCTGAAAGTAGCCCTGTTTCCAGTTCCTATCCATGAAAATTTAACTTTTTTATTCCATTTGCTGATGAAGAAGAACTTGACCTTCTTACACTACAGTTTTCTTTCTTAAAGAAAGAAACCTCAAACAGATAATCTATATACAGATTTACTAAAATACCATTAACTTACTAAAATTTTAAAAAATAATAATGTTAAAGTATACAAAATACCATCTTGTTTGACTATATTTTTCTTAAAGTCTCTGGATTAGAGATATGTTTTTAATTTTGTGTAACTGACTAAAGTTAAAAAGCAAAATAAAAATAAAATAAAATTCCACTTAATCAATCTCGTGCTAGGGTTTCCTTTTTATGGAAGCTAATTCCAAAAGGTTTAAGTATCTCTCCATCTGTCGTCAGATTTACAGAGAAAAGTATTGTTAATGAAAATGACAGTATACACAAGGTGACCTTTATAAGTTACCCACTATTCTCAAAATGATACTGCTTTCCACTGCAGATAAGAAACTATTATCTGAGTTCCATGTTCTCAACCACTTGTTATCGAAGAGGTAATAATTGATTTAAAAGGAAAGAAAACATTATAATATGACTATATCTCATTATTAATGAAATATTTTTCTATCAGCTAGGAAAAAATTGTTACCAGGAGAAATACTATGCATAAAATACATTAAGAAATTTATTCCATTGATTTTTGAATCCTAAGTTTTTACAATGATTTAAAACCAAGTCACTCTACTAAAATCCAATTACATTTTTAGTGGCACATGTTTTTTTTTCTCTTTAATTGAAGGAAAAACTAAGATTTTTTTGAGTCGTTAATGTTTTAATTATGGTATTTGATTCAGTGAACAATTCTCCTAATGAGAACTGGCCTACTTAATGACATTGTTCAGTGTATTATTTAACTAATCAGATTTTTCCTTCAATCCCAGCATTTACTACTTTATTTTACATATTCAGAGCAGACATGCTAGCATGTGTATTAATGTTAATTGAAGTTATTCAGGTGGATGACAAAGAAAATTAGACCCCTCAGGGTGTCATATTCCCTTGTAGTTTTTTTAAAAAAAGCTTTCAAGAACTGCGTGTATAAAATTGAACAAAATACTCAACTCCACATGCCACTTCAGATTTTCTAAGCATTTGATCATGCAGCTGAGAATGTCCCTGGCAAGATATCTCACAAAAAGAGATTAAATAATAAAAATGGGCTTATAAAAAGAAATTCCACAAAAATTCTGAAAGGTAATTTTGAGTATAAAATTATAAGGAAAACATTTTAATAAGCTCATCTTTGTTGAGAAATGGTCATGTTTATATCAATCAGTTCTCTGATCTGTTTCTAAATCATGGGACTTAAACAAAAACAATATGCCCATGAAACTTGCAAGATATTTAAAATCTTTATAAGCTTGAGAAATCTCTCTTCCAAAACATGTTATTTTATTCTATATTCAAATCCCCACCTAAAAAGTATGTTAAGAGGTTTGATAAAATTGCAAAATGTAAATGAGATCTATTGACTTTAAGCAGAATAAAATCAGAAAGAAAATAAACTCTTTCTCCCAGTAGTACCACAGGGAGAAAGAAACACAGTTTCAAAGCCCAAGAGAAATTAAAGATAGCAGTATTTTAGTGGAACTATAAAGAGCCAAAATAGAATTTAGAAGCAGTGTCGCAACTTTAAAATTACATCTTAAAATTATTAGACTGAGAAGGATTCTGATGGAAGTGTAAATCTGAAGTCACTTCTCATTTACTTAGTCTATGAACTGAAGCAGTTTTTCTCTGTGGATTAAAAAAAAGAAAGAAAGAAAAGAAAATGCAGGCTCTGTTGGTTGGGTGATCCTCCATAGTAAGCAGAAAGCTTCAGGAGTTCCCAAGAATTTTTAATCCTTTTCCATTGGATATCTCACCCTCATTTTCCAGCTTGTCTCCTTGAAGACCTCTCCTTTTATCTTCCACTGCCTCCTCCCTCTGTGCACCTGCAGATCCCTGTTTCTCCCATCTTCACAGGCTGACACCACAGGTATTCTGAGGGACCATTTAGATGCCACCCTCATTTCCAAGGCTTTCCTGAATATACCACAGCAAAGGCATACCCCATCCTCTGAATTTTTATAGTCATTTTTTGCAGTTTGAAAATATATTTCATTCTTTCTTCTAACTTGTTTCTTTATGCATGTTTTCCCTCTTCTATTATCAGATTCTAAGTTTTTTTAAGGAAAAAGATAAGTATTACACTTGTGTCTAAATATTTGCATATACACATTTAACAAATATATACATAAGGTGTACATTGCATATACGCATTTAACAAATGTTTGGTAGATAAATTAACGATGAACCACTGGGTTTTAACATTCCATTAGTCTCTAAACTGAGCCACCACATTCTGAATGGTATTAATCAGGATTAACAATGTTGCTCTAGAGGCACACTGGCTGTGTGGAATTCTGGGCTTTTATTATATTCATTGATGTATGATTTGGGGCAAGGGGCAAGTCACTTAACACCTCTCTGTTTCAACTTCTTTGCCTTTTTCTTTTTAAGATTTTATTTATTTATTTGACAGACAGAGAGCACAAGTAGGCAGAGAGGCAGGCAGAGAGAGAGGAAGGGAAGCAGGCTCCTCGCTGAGCAGAGATTCCCGATGCAGGGCTCGATCCCAGGACCCTGGGATCATGACCTGAGCAGAAGGCAGAGGCTTTAACCCACTGAGCCACCCAGGCGCCCCTTCTTTGCCTTTTAAATGAGCATGGTAATACAGGGGTAATTTGAGGGATAAAGAGGTTAATCCATTATATTAGTTTGCTTGTGTTGTCATTACAAAGGACTACAGACTGAGTGGCATTATGAACAAATTTATTTCTCCCAGTTCTGAGTACTGGGATTCCAAGAAGGTATTGGCAGGTTTGGTTTCTTGTGTAGCCTCTCTTTTAATTGCAGACCCTTTCTCCCTGTATCCTCACACAGGATTTCATCTGTGCATGCCCACCTATCCCTAGTGTCTCTTGGTGGCCAAATTTCCTCTTCTTACAAGGACACCAGTCAGATTAGATTAGGGTCCAACCTAAAGGCCTCATTTTAACTTAATCCTATAAAGGCCCAATTTCCAAGTAGTCACATTCTGAAGTCCTGGGGCTTAGGGCTTCAACATAGAACATGAGGGGGTAAGGTGTATTCAGTCTGTAATATTCAGGTAAATCACATAATATAGTACCTGTCACCATAATACTTGGTTGGTAGCTTGGTAGTGGTGGTGTTGCCATTTCTCTCACTTCAGCCTTACTCTCTGTGCCTTCTGACCATTCAGGGCATCTTTGTTTTGTTCTACCAATGAATATTTTCTTTTCCTTTTAATTTAAAGATAACTTCAAATCTGGATCCCTGTGGCTACCTCCCCTATGCCTATTTACCTTAAAAGCAAACTGCTGTTTACTAATAACTATAAATATTTCATTATTCCATCATATTTAACTGAAATTTTAGACTTCTAAGAATCTATGTTCTCAACTGCACTTATTAAAAACTTTAGAGTTAATCGTTTTAAGTTGTAAAGGATTTTTTCATTACCATAGAATAATTGAAGAGATAAGAATAACTGAAATAGAAGAGATTCAAGCAGTTTGATAGAAATGGGCATTAAATATCATATATATTCAATGTATATTATACTGTATGAGAAAAATAGTGATCTGAGCTAATAGTGAAATATGGAAGTTAGTTACCCAAGAGTCACTATATTCAGAATAATTTGTCACATTGGAGAATCCATATGGCACAGAAATTGAAATAAGTCAATTCATAGACATACTGTAATCTAGAAATATTTGCATGGAAATTCCTTCAGTTATAACTATGTCCCATGACCGAGTTTTATGTAACATATAGATAAGAAAGGCAACTGCTGCTAGTAGCTTTTTGTAGAATTTTATACAATATTTAGAGTACTTTGGCCTTGACACCATAAATCAGCCACCCTTTTTTCTTATTTTTGGCATATCACATTAACCAATATGTATCTTACATTTTATTTTGAATAAATGATTCTAGCTAGCTTAGTAGTGATCAAGAAGGAGGAAAAAATAACTAATCAGGAAAATAATCTGACCAAGATGTGGAAATTACCCCCAGTGCAGAGATTTAACTGCCCACAGCCCATTTCTGAGCAAAAATGAATTAAGGATACTCCCTTAGAAACCACTTAAAACTTAAGAATCTTAAATTTATATAACTTGAGGCAGAAATGAGTGCTTTTTACAGAAGCTTCAGTTTTTTAGTCTTCAGTCAAGCAAATGGTATTGGCAGAAATTGAAAGCACACATCATGAAACAGCAAAAATGTCTCCCACAGCAAAGGACAAAATAATTTTAAACAAACTGTTGAACTGTTGTAATTGTAGAGAAAGCACTGGAAATCTGATGAGATTTCTAAGAAATGTGATTTGCCTCATTGCAGAGCCTCTGAAATTAAATTTGAGAAATGTCTTAATTTGCATTAAAACTGCCTAACCAGTCCACGGATGCTCCTTAGCACAATGTTGTGTATCAAAGTTTTATGAATTCTAACAAGAACTTATATCATTAATTTCAGTGTTATGGAGTAGCTTCTCAGTGGCAGGTAGATTCAGTCTCCAAATGCCATGAATAACACTCTCACCATTGAGGTTATCAGACTTTGTTTTAGGAGGACATTTGAGCCTAGTACTCCTCTGTCACTTTTAAATTCAGCTACTTTTGATTGAACCAGGAAAGTTCACTGTTAAAAGTAATAAGCAGTAAATTACATGATAAAACATAAGAATACTGTGTAGTGCAACCAACCCTCCTCTATTTCATATATTTACTAACTCTAAGTTTGTAAATTGCTTTCTATTTTTTTTTTAAGAATTTATTTTTTATTTGAAAGAAAAAAAAGAGCACACACAAGCTGGGAGGAGGATCAGAGGGAGAGGGAGAAGTAGACTTCCTGCTGAGCAGCGCCCTGACACAAGGCTTGATCCCAGGCCCCCAAGATCATGACCAGAGCAAAAGTCAGGTCTTAACCAACTGAGCCACCCAAGTGCCCCTGTATATTGCTTTCTTAAGTACAATTCTTCTATACCTTCCTAGAAAAATAATTCATTGGTTGTCTTCTTTGAAATGCATTTCAAGGTCCACTTTGTACATCTTCACAGAATGTTTGTAATAAAAGACATTTTCCTCTTATTTTGTAAACATGAAGTGAAAATGAAAATGCATATGAATTACTTTACAAATTTACATGTACTATTCCTTACTATAAACAGAAAAGGAAGTAAAGATGCCTAAGAGGATTTTCAAGTTTATTTTTTTAATACTCACTTAGGAGCCCATTTAGTAATGACAGAAAATTCACTATATCCTATCCTAAAAAACATCTTTATAAATACATAATTATATTTCCCAAAACAACAAAAAAGCATTTACTGACAAGGGTAATCTTATATTTTTATTGACATTTTTATTGAAATGTTTGTAGATTCACATGGAGCTACAAGAAATGATACAGAGAAATCTTTGTATACTGCTTATGGACTTTGTCCAATTTCCTTCTCAATGGAAATATTGTGCAAAACTATAGTATAATATCACAACTAGGATATTGGCATTGATATAACTCAATTTTATTTAGCCTTCCCCACTTTTACTTGTCCTCATTTGGGAGTGTGTGTGTGTGTGTGTGTGTCTGTGTTGAGTTCCATAAAATTTTATCACTTCTGTAGCCTTGTGTAACAAGATACCAAATAGTACTAACACCATAATCATCCCTGGTATTGCCTTTTTGTAATCACACCTCTTTATCCCCTTTCCTCTGGCAAATACTAATCTCTCTTTCATTTCTAAAATTTTATTTTTTAAAAATATTATGTAAATGGAATTATACAGTATGTAACCTTTTGGGACTGGCTTTTTTCACTCAGCATAATTTCTGCTAGAGATTAATCCTAGTTGTCTCAATATTATAATTTTTTTATCACTGAGTAGTATTTCATGGTATTTTATATATATATATATGTGTAGATATATATATCTACACATCTACACATATATATATATATATATATATATATATATATATATATCTGTCTGTTTAATCACTTATCTGTTGAAGAACACCTTGGCTGATTCCATTTTTTTTATATTACACATGAAACCACAAAGTAAATTTATTTACAGGGTTTTTGTGAACATAATTTTTCACTTCTGTGGGATAAATGCTCAGAATGGAATTACTGAACCCTATGGTAATTGCGTGTTTAGGAATATAAAAACTGCCAAACTGATTTCCAAAGTGTGTATACCATTATATGTTCCCACAAACAAAATATGAGTGACCTGGTTTCTCTACATCCTTGCTTTTGATGTCACACTATTTTTTGGCTTTGATCAGTATAATAGGTGTAGCTACATCTCATTGTAGTTTTAATTTGCATAGCTAATGATGTTGACTATCATTTCATGTGCCTATTTGCCATCTGTATATCCTTTTTGGTGAAATGTCTTTTGATGTCCTTTTCCCATTTTCTGATTTGATTGTTTTTTTACTTTTGAATTTTTAGTTCTTTATATAGTCTAAATGCTATTCTTTTGTCAGGTATGTAGTTTGCAAATATTTTTTCCCAGTCTAGTTTGTCTCTTCATCCTCAGGACATGGTCTTCACAGAGTGAAAGTTTTTAATTTGGTTAAGGTATAATTTATCTTTTTTTCTTTTTCTGGATCATGTATTGGTGTCAAGTCTTAGAATTCATTGCTAAGCCCTCGATCCTAAATATTTTCCCTTATGCTTTTGTCCTAAAAGTTTTATGCCTTACATTTAAGTAAATTTACACAGACATTATATGTAATTCAGTTTAAGTTAGTATTAGGTTTATACTGTGATTCTTTTTTTTTTCTTTTGCCTGTGGATGTCTACCTGTTCCAGTGTCATTTGCTGAAGAGCCTATATACTACTTCTTTTATTGAATTGCTTTTGAATCTTTGTCAAAAACACTTGACCAGGTTGTGTGGGTCTATTTCTGGATTCTTCTCTGTTCTGCTTCATTGATTTATATGTCTGTATTTCCTCTAATACCACACTGTTTTGATTACTATAGTTATAGAGTAAATCTTTGGTAGGTAGAATATTTCCTCCCTCTTGATTCTTCTTCATCAAAACTGTTTCATGTATTCTAGTGTCTGTACCTTTTCCTTATTTCCAACAAGCTTGTCTGTGTCTTCAAAATGGTTCGTTGAGATTTTGGTTGGAATTATATTAATCCTACAAGTCAATTTGGGGAATAATTGACATCTTTACCCTACTGAGTCTTTCTGTTCATGAAAAAAAGTGTATCTCTCCCTTTATTTAGGTCTTCTTTGATTTCTTTTTCCAACATTCTGTAATTTTCAACATGCAGATCCTTTACATGTATTGTTAAATGTATATGTATTGCATTCTATTTGGAGTAACTAGAAATAGCATGGGGTTTTTAACTTCAGTTTCCACATTTTCACTGGTAGTATATAGATATGTAGTTGATTTTTATGTGTTGGTCTTGTATATTGCCATCTTAATGAACTCACTTATTAGTTATAGGAGGGTTTTGGGGGGGGGTGTATATTAAGCTTTCTTTACATAGGCCATCATGCTTTCTGCAACCAGAGATGGTTGTATTTCTTTCTTTCCATTCTGCGTGATTTTTCTCTCTTTGTTGTGTTACTGAAGAGACTAGAACTTTCAGTACTATATTGCATAAGAGTGCTAGGGGTAGACATCCTTGCCTTATTCTTGATAGTGGGGGGAAAGCATTCAGTTTTTACCATTAAGTATGATGTTATCTATATCATATTTAATGGCTAAAACTGAATGCTTTTTATTAAATTGAGGTAATCTCCCTCCATTATACTGAGTGTTATTATCATGTGGATGTTGGATTTGTGTTATTTTTTCTGTGCTGATCATATGATTTTAATTCTTTAGTTTGTTGAGGTAGTGTGTTACATTGATTGATTTTGAATCATCAAATCAGTCTTACATGCCTAAAATAAATCCCACGTGGTCATGGTGTATAATTCTATACACTGCTGAATTATTTTTGCTAAGGCTATATTGAGGATTTTTGCATGCAGAAGGTTCATAAGAGAGTGTGAATGTTTGTTTATTTGATATTGTGTTTAACTCATTGGTCTTAGGGTAATATGGACATTACAAAATTAGTTGTGAAGAGGTATTCTGAAAAAGATTGTATAAAATTGTTGTTAGTTTTTAAAATTTTGGTAGAATTCCCCAGTGAAACTATATCAGAAACTATATATAAAACAGTTATTTTAACAAGATTTTAAATTATGAAATCAACCCTTTAATGGTTAAAGGGCAATGGTAAGAGTCTTCTTTCTGGCCTGCAGGTGGCTGCCTCTTTACCGTATTCTCATATGACAAAAGAGAGAGAGACAGAAAGACATAGAGAGAACATTCTCTAATCTCTTCTTATAAAGTTGTTAATCATGTTTATCATAAGGATCTTACCCTCATGACCTTATCTAAACCTACTTTTCTAAGACCCTATTTCCAAATACCATCATGTTGAGAGTTAGGCCTTCAACATGTAAATTTGTGAGGAACACATTTCAGCCATTTGCAGAGCACTTGAATAAAGAGTATTCTGCAGGGGCATCTGGGTGGCTCAGTCAGTTAAGAATCTGCCTTTGGCTCAGGTCATGATAATGCAGGAGTCCTGGAAGCAAGTCCACATCAGGCTCAGCAGGGAGCCCTCTTCCCCCTCTCCTTTTGCTACTTCCTCTGCTGGTACACATGTGCGCTCACTCTCTCTCTCTCTCTCTCTCTCTCAAATAAATAAATGAAATCTTTAAAAAAAATAAAGAGTATCCTGCTGTTGTTAGGTGAAATGGTCTATATATGTCTCCAAGTTTGTTTTTAATCATTGACTTCTATAAAGGAAAATAGCAGAACTAATTCTGTCTTATATTTTATCCTTGTTGGACTTTAGTCCTATATTTGACATAAGACTAATGTATGCCTTTATGAATTGTTTCATTCTAACAGATAGCAGACAGGCCAGGGTATTAACTCTTTTAGAGGGTTTTTTTTTAAATTTTATTAGGCAGGAGAAATTTTAATTTTATTTAGGCAGGAGAAATTTTATTTCTCCTGCCTAGTCTTCCCAAAGTGCTTACAAAAGTTTTGTTTTTCATTTTTCAAGAGAAAGAAAGAGATCCAGAAATTATTCAATTACATTTTACAACTCTTGTCAAAGAGAGTTCAGTGTCTTAGAGATCTCTTCTATATGACCTACATGAAATAATAGCTATTTAAAGACAGAGAAATTAATAAACAAAAGATAATCACATTCTTCATTGTTACATATTCAAGAGGAAGGGACCATATATTTAACTCAGGTCTAGGAAATAGTTTGGTGTTTTTTTGCCCAGATTGTCAAGGATGGGACAAAGTTCAATAGTGATTGTAATTGGTCACCATGACTATGGGATGAATGGAAGTGGTAAAATAGATATTTAATAAGAGAATAGGATTGTGTGATAGTGTTTGGTTGTTTTTTTTTAAGATTTCATCCATTTATTTGTCAGAGAGAGAGAGAGAGCGAGCACAGGTAGACAGAGTGTCAGGCAGAGGCAGAAGCAGGCTCCCTGCCCTGCAAGGAGCCCAATGTGGGACTCGATCCCAGGACGCTGGGATCATGACCAGAGCCGAAGGCAGCCGCTTACCCAACTGAGCCACCCAGGCGTCCCGGATTGTGTGATAATGTTTAAATGGCAAAAACATGATTTTGTGCAATTAACCAAAAGCTACTGCAAGCAAAATAAAACCTTTATTGGTAACACACACACACACACACACACACACACACACACACAAAGAGTTTTCTCATTACATAGTGTTCTCTTCACATCCTTTAATACTTTAAAAATTCCAGAATATCTCAACATTTTAAAAACTTTTATAAAACACAAAGAGAGACACCCATATTGTGATGATGGCATGAGTTTTTGAATCACAGATTGATGGATTTTATTGGCATTGCAGAGGATGAAATAGGCAAATTGTAATGCTCTACTTTTACCTGCAGGTGATGTACCTGATCTCTGACTTTATTATAAAGCCAATTTGCAACTTTTTTGAAATTACTGCTCATTTCAAAGAAAAAGTTTCAAATAGTAAATTACATGTTTAAAGACCTAAGTGACCTTAAAAATTCTTTTCATTAATCCCAGACACTCATTATTTTGAGGAGTCCTAAACTTTAATTGGTCTGACCCATTTTACTAAGTCACTCTATTTCTCTTCTTTATCATTATTTTTCCCTTTCTCCCCATTTTAGTAGACTAAAAGAATAAAAATAAATAAAGTTAACTCTGCTTTTTCCATGCTAGGGTTTATCCAGGACGTATTTTCAAGAAATACAACCCAGAGGATATATGACAAAGCAACATTTATTGCCACACACACTTTGTTGGTGTTTGTGCAACATTTGTGCTATAAACTTTTCCCCATTATGGTAGAAAGTGAAGCTTACTTTCAGGAATGCCACGTATTTACTACTCTTGAACTGTAACTGGGGAAATGAGTCTACCAGCCCAGGAAGCTGTACCATTTTCACTCTAATAAGCATGAGAAACACAATGTTCAAAAAGATGTTTTATTAAATAAAATAAAATTGAAAGTTCTAGTTAATAAACCAGTAAGTATCACAATAATCAAGTTTATACTGTGGGAATGTATTAGCTCCCTCTTAGCAGAGGGTATGAATGTATGCCTCTGCTTGGGATAACTTAACCATCTAAGAACTAAGAGGACTTGATGGATTGGATGACTGGAAGGGGGGAGATTAAAAGTGGAATCAAGGATGACTCACAGATATTTGACTTGAGCAACTCAATGGATGGATTGTGTAGCCATTTTTTGAGATAAGGAAGACTAACAGGGGATTAGATTTATTTTGGCCATGTTAAATTTGAGATGACTCAGATTTCAAAGTGAAGATGGACATATGAGTTTGGAACTCAATGGAGAGACCAAAACTGGGAAAGTATGAGGAAAGCTCAGATAATAGTTGGACTTTTTTGCTCCACAAACAAGTAAAACCTATTAGCCTTTGAAAGCCTATACCCTAGGATCCTTTCCCCTCATACCCCTCCCACATTATTACAATTCTACTTGTTTATCTCAGACAGGATCTTACGCCAGTCAGACCGAACCTGTGTCATACACAATATCTGATTATAGTAGGCACGCAATTAAAACTTAATTAATGAAGACATGAACTATGTCCATTTTGTTGCAAATCTGATACCTATTATGCCAAAGGTAAACTGCTTGGCACCTGTGGCATCTTTGAAATGCATCCTTACCCTAAGCTCTTTGATTATCTACCCAGATCACATGACTACATTTTTATTTTATACTGTGTACCCCTACAGCCCTTGTTTGAACACTCAACATGTTCAGTTGTGGCCTTGCCCTGAGGTCACTAGACTTCTATTTCAACTCAAGTGAATCATTCTCTCAATCTCAGAAACTAATGCTGCCAAATCAATTATAGCTGACTCCCAAGTATTGCCACAACCTGGAAACTTCAGAAGCCTTACAACACACATCATATCAAATATCTGAGATTTTATCACTTGTCCAGTTTGCAACTTTTTCATATGAGTTTGGAAACTGCTTTGAGGTATTACTGTATTACTATATTATTCAGTCCACTTTAGTAAGTAGTATTTTGATTGTAAATGAGAAAAATGCAAAAAAGAGTAGGTGAGATTTAATGGAAGAGCACTGGGGCATTTCACATAATCAAAAGGTTTGCTTATAGGAAAGAAGACTATTCTAGAGATATCAGGGATTGGAACAAGGAATTCAGTTGCCACTCTGGTTATCTCTCAATCTCTGGCTTTCTCATCATTTTCTACCTATTCTTACTACTGTATACAGGTTCTTCTTAAGAACTTGGAAACATGATTATCTGTGGATCCAGGCTTAAATCATCTCTGCTTAGTAATCTCAGTGAATCTCACTGTCTTCAGTGAATAAATAATTGGTGTTTTGGAGATGGAGAAATGTGATGGGAAGTCCTATCAGAATCACCAGATGTGGCAGAAGATAGAGGATGCCATTGTTGGAGGAATGGGAACAGGTATACTGGAAAGATACAAACAGAGATCTCTCTAATGTCCTAGCATACTTCATGACTGGATCCCTACAAGATGCAGTACTTATATTATCAAAGATTTCCTTAGCTTAATGTTGACTTTGACCCCTTAGGCCACCATCTCTTCTTCATTCCTTCTTTCCTTTAAAGTCCTTTTTATCTTATCCTGGAGATAAAAGAATTAATAGTGTCTGGGTATCTCCTCTGTTGTGTAATATTTCATAGCAGCAATAGATTGAAGTATTTAACAATACAGGCTTTGGGGTCAGGCTGATCTGAGTTTATATCCTGATTCTGCCTTACTCTCTTGACCTCAGACAAGTGACTTCATATCTCTGTAAAACAGGGATACCAATACCTACCCTAAGAAATTGTTAGTATTAAAAGATATAAGAGGGCCTTTTCACAGAATGCTAGGACAAGATCTAACTTGTACAGCTATCAGACAAGCTACAAATCAGAAGGAAAAACAACACATATTACAGAGGCAAATAGCAGCTCACAGCTAGCTCCTGGGTACCCCAGAGCTCATGACCTGCCCCAGGAGAAGCAGCCCACATCCTAAATTGAGTGACAAAGGCTGTGAGGTGAACAGGTGGCCTTCATCAATGCCACAGAAGGGCGCACAACAGGATGGATTCTGATAGCTTAGCTCCCATTGAGCTGTTTAAGAACCAAAACTTTATGCCAAGAAAAGTCATAGGCTGGGCCAGAGCCAGCTGGCTTGTCACAGGGCTTGGGGTCTGTGTGAAAACAGTGATAGTCTAAATGTCTTTTCCAAATGAAATTTTAAAATAGATCAAGAATTTATGAGATGGATATTTATAGTCTATTAAGGACAAGTGCTACCAAAGATAAAACTCTTATTCCAAACAATGTAGCATGAAGGGTTTTGGTTACACATTTAGAAGTTTTCCAGTGGTAGAAATTGTTTTCATGCTATTCCTAACTGAAGGCCTTTGTGTCTATGTAGACAGTCTCTGTGGCTCCTGTACTCCCACATTCATCCACAGTTGGGAGGCATCACTGTCACCATCACTGGAACACTGTCAGTTGGGATATGAGCAGGTCAGAATCCAACTAAGTGACAATCTGGGTGGGTGGGGAGAGGGAGGTTTGGTTTATTAAGAGTTCAGTGCAGTCATCAAGGACTCAAGTTCTTTCTCTCCAACTGCTACCCTCATCCTGTCCGTTTTTGCCCTCAGGCTTTTTCTTCATGAGCTCTAAGATATGTGCCCAGCAATGTCCAAAACCTGGAAAGAGAAAGTGGGTGTTTCCCTTAAGTATTAGTCTGCTTGAGCTGTCATAACAAAGTACCATGGACTGGGTAGCTTAAACAACAGACATTTATTTTCTCACACTTTTGGAGAAAATAGAATGATCAAGTGCTAGATCCATGATCAAAATGCTAGAAAATTTGGTTTCCAGCAAGAGCTGTCTTCCTAGATTATAGATAGCCACCTTCTCACTGCCTTTTTATGCAGCATTTCCTCTGTACTTCTGTGGAGAAAGTGATCTCAGGTGTCTCTTACTCGATTTATAAGGACTCTGGGCCTATTGGAATAAGGCCCTATGCTATGACCTCACTTAAACTTTATAACATCTTTAGAGGCCCTTGCTCCAAACACAGGCACATTTGGATCAGGGCTTTAATATATGAATTTTAGAGGACACAATCAGCCCATAACATCTTAGTCCACACTTTTTTGAAGTGTGAGGAAAATTTTTCCCAGAAGCAAAATCGACTTCTCAATTAAGTCATTTACTGGTAGGAGGAATAAAATCACTGTGGCTTTTTACCTGCCAGAACCAAGTGAGCCAGCCTCCCCTTAGGCACCTGAACACCCAAGGAGTGGGTGTTAAAAAGGCAGAATGAGAAGATGCCAATGTGAAGGTAACCAACAATATTGGGCATAGTGGCTGACATAAAAACAATTTAGAACTCAAGAGATTTTGTACATTTAAACTTAAAGGGAATGAAAGGCCTGAGAGAAAATAAAACGCTTAGAAGAGCTAGCTCAACAGCTGGTCATTCTATGGTGTTCTGTTCAAACTAAAATATTAGTGTTTTCTCTCTCACTGATTGTTTTTAATATATGCTAAATTTATGTATGTAATATTAAAGTTTATAAACATATTATAGAGTATATTTTAGTTTCTTTGACTTTCCTTGATGATGTGAAAATTAAGCATTAATTTTTAAAAGACATACATTCTCTTTCTCAAAGTATCTTCTTGTGTTCCATGCTTTTATATATTTGTATTAATTCAACAAAATCAGTTTCCCCAGATACATTACTGAGAAAAAAATTCATTGACAGAGATTTTCATTTGAGAAGAGTTTGAGACAGTGGGCAACTGTGAAGAACATAACACTATAGGACAAAAACGTAGACATACACAGAGGACACTTGATACGGAAGACTTCAAGATGTTCCAAGATGTTCTGGAAGCTAGAGCAAGAAACAGCAGGGTATAGACAGAAATAAAGAAAAGAAGAAATGACTTCAAAGATAAATGGGGCTCTTTCAAAAACATTGCCTATAATTAATGTTAGGCAAAGAGCAGAGAAATTCTTTCTTCTTCCTTCTGCTTCCTAACCCATATAGTCCTATATTCGCAGGATCAGAACTCCAAGCAAATGTTGTTGTTACGTTTTTTTTTTTAAATAAGTGTTACCTCTGATTCCCATTTTTGTTTAAATTGAGGCATAATTTACACAGTAAAATTCATCTCTTTTTCATTCTACTGTTTTTTGAGTCTTGACAAATGTATGTAATTGTGTGGCCATTACCGAAGTCAAGATACCGAACACTGCAGTCAACTTAGCCAATTTCCCTCATTGCCCCTTTGTCATTAACCTCTTATCCCTAACCCTTGCCTTGGCACCCAGTGTTCTAATTTTTGTGTCTATGGTTTTGCCTTCTCTAGAATGCTATACAAATGGAGCCATATATTGCATAGTCTCTTACATGTGGTTACAATGCCTTTGAGATTCATTCATGTTGTTGCAATGACCTGTAGTTTGTTTCTTTTTATTGCTGATCAGTCTTTTATTGAATGGATTTCCAACAATTTGTTTATCCACTCAGTTCAATTGTTAATGGACATTTGTGGTTTTTTCTCCCCAATATTTAGTTATTTTTAACAATATTATTCATAATGTGAAAAATAACATGAATAATAAAACATTGAAATACAGTGCTTGTATATAAGTTCTCAATTCACTTGCATAAATACCTAGAAGTGGAACTGCTGGATCATATGGTAAGTGTGTGTTTAACCTATAAGAAACTGTCAAATTGAGACACCTGGGTGGCTCAGTAGGTTAAGCAGCTGCCTTCGGCTCAGGTCATGATCCCAGCGTCCTGGGATCAAGTCCCACATCGGGCTCCTTGCTCGACAGGGAGCCTGCTTCTCCCTCTGCCTCCATCTGCCAGTGCTCGCTCTCTCTCTCTCTCTCTCTCTCTGACAAATAAATAAATAAAATCTTAAAAAAAAAAAAAAGAAACTGTCAAATTGTTTCACAGAGTGACTTTATCATTTTGCATTCTCCTCAATTATCTTTGAGAATTCAAGTTTCTTCATGTCATTGTCAGCACTTAGTATTGTCTGTCTTTAAAATTTTAGTTATTCTTGTAGGTATGTAGTGGAATCTCCTTATGGTTTTAATTTACATTACTTGTTGGCCAATGATGTTACATGGATTTGTTTTTTTAGCTTGGAAAGAATATTATGGATTCTATAGGAGAGAAAGATTGAGGGTTAGGGAAGGAAAAAGAAGGAAAAATGGAAGGGAGGGAGGAAAAGACGGAGGAATGGAGGAAAGTAGGAAGGGTGGGAGAGGGGAAAGAAAATGATTTGATTTTTGTGTTGGAGCCGATGGTAAGTATGAAGTAAATGTTTGAAGCTTAACCAATAATATAAATTCGGCACTGTTTACTTCAGGGAAGTCAAATAGAAAAGGGAGGGAAAGTAAGGAAGAATGCTCAATGAAGAAAAAAAAAGTTGGAACATGAATACTGTTAGTAAAATATTTCACTTGCACACAATATCAAGGATATGTCAAAATAGTGAAGCAAATAGAGGTATGCATTAAATATAATTAGCATAAATTTTGATAATGTGGCACTGAGAAACTGGCCAAAGAAATCTGCTTAGATATTGGCATCATGAATACAGTCAGGACCAGTCACAGAGAAATTAAAATGTAAGCCAGAGTAGGAAAACAATAAGAGTAACTCCATGCTGATGTGAAATACTTTTCTAAGAAATCTTATTCTTGCCTTTTTTCTTCCCCTGTGCCTTTATGCAAGGCTTGCCACATGTAAGGATTCTATAAATGAAAAAAAGACTGATGACAAGGCAAGTCTTCTAGTTTGGTTGAAGAAAATCTAGAAATAGGAGGGGATTCCAAGTAGTTCACGGACAGTGTATTGACTTCTAACAAGCTACGTATTGATGACTGATAAGATACTGACTAGATGGCATTTCAGTATCCAAAATTTAGGGGATTTGAATACATCCAAAATTATAATAATAAGTATATCATATTAATAATTTTTAAAAGTAGATATTTGATACCTATTTTCTGCTTAGCAATAAATCCTGAGTTCCACAAAATATAAAACACATGGCATAATCTTTACCCACAAAGTATTTATAACAATGAAATTTTTAAAAAATGTAAGCCTTGTTCATCTTGATGGCTCCTTCTACAGTAGCTATGGTTGCTCAGAATCTTGAGTAATCAGGCAAATAAATGAGAATATATTTTGAAAGTATTGGTGGATTTTATTGATGGTCCAATACCTGCCGACATTGGGAAAACAGGTCATAATCTTTCCCAAGACCATCATGAAAACACTTACAAAAATTGCATTAATTAAATCCTGCCCCTTATTACATTAATACATTTTCCCAATCCTGCTCCCTCCTCTCATTATACAAATCCATCTAACATACAGATTCCAATGAGGCTTCTGCTATTTTTCTTTTTTTTTTTCCTTCAGGGAAGATAGGGGTCTCCTATTCCATTCTTTTAGCTTGCATAATTCATTTCATCAACCAATCAATTATAACTCCTGAATGCCCTTGTGTTTTTTTCCTTTCAGAGTCTAAAAAACATATTTAAAATGCTGAGATCCACAGTTTTTACATAGCTGGCTAAGAAAAATGAAGTTCCTTTGAAGGGAGTCATTCATTAGCATTGAAAAAACAATTAAACATAAAAAGATATATTTTAAAGCACTTAGCTAGGAAACCAAAAGAAAAAAAGGAAGCTTATTACACAAAATTATTAAAAACCTAGATTATAATATAGTACCATTGAGAGAGTTTTCCCTCCTTATTGGTCACTTTCACATCCTCACATCTTCCATCTGTGGGTACAAAATGACTGCTTCAACTCCTACCATCACATGCCCATTCTATAAGAAAGGTAAGGGAAATCCATAGAACATACTCTTTTGTTTTATAAATATGACTCAACTTGCATACATAATTAAATTTCTTTGGCCAAAACCTACACAAGAGAGGCTGGAAAATATCTTTATCTGGGATACTAAATGTCTATCTTAGATTTTAATTACTGTTGAAAAGAAGAAGAAAGGCAATTGGAGAGCTAACCCATGGTCCTTGCACTGTACCATCCACCTGCACAAAAATAGAGTTATCCTTAAAACTGCAATTTCCCTTCCTAGCAGATTCAGGCCATCACAAAATCCTGTAGGTTTTACCACCTAAACTTTACTTAGGTCTGCTCTTATCTCTTCATTTTAGCACCCATTCTAGTGTAATCTACCAATGACCCCTGCCTAGATCCATAAAATTTCCCCATGACTTATTTCCTTATATTTACTATGATCTCTCAGTAAGCAGTTCTCTATTTATCAGGGGAAATTATCTTTTTAAACTTGGAAGGGTCTCTTTTGGACATTTCTTAGATAAGATAAAATATATAAGTTCTCCTCAGGTAAACTATGATAGGTGTCTGTTTTAGCTCATTATTACATCCACAGTGCCTATTACAGAGTAAATGTGGGGGAAAAAAAAAACTAAATGAATTTGATAAATAAAATCATTGAATGAATATTTTGATTTTTTACTTTGGGTGTAGGGAAGAGCAAATAGCTCTGGGAAGTGTAAAACAGTATATAAAACTGACTCAGAGGAACCAATGGAAATGTATTTGAGGCTGCCTCTACTAAATTCCCATTCCAGAAGCAAATATTTGGAGGGGAAGAGAGTTGTGGTTAGAGTCAAGTTTATAGATTAAAGTAAAAATTCTTAGAGAAAGCACAGTTGTTAGACATTGCCTTTGACATGCTTCCGTGGCATGGCAGCTTCCTGACTGAAACTTTGCATGGTTTTATGAAGTATTTTATCAATTGAAAACTCTTACCATAAACTTCAGTGTCTCAGGAATGAATTTCTATAGTAAATGCATTTATCATGCTTAAGAACTGAATTAAAAGTTGAATCTTTTTGAGAGCTATATATCAAGATAAGATATTTTTAATTAAAGAAATATCAAGTTACAAATGCATAGTTTATTACCCTAAGGTCTTACCTAATTTTCTAAAATTTTATAGTAAAAAAAAAAATTACTGTCCTGTGTTAAAGGCACCAGTAAACATTTTAAACTTAATTTTTGAACAGTTTTATTTTTGTTTGTATATGAAAGAAAATTACTTCATATACATTGTTTTTATGCTAATATTAGAGAATAAAATAGTATAAAATAACAAAGTAGCATAAGATAGTATATGATTCCTTATAAAGAACAAAGTGCCACAAGCCAATTATTATTTCTAAAATACTACATTTATTTTTTGAAGAAAATATAAATCTGATAATAAAGATCACCCAGATATTGCATTGCAAATTTAATTGATTATTGTCAAAGAACAAAAATTCAGTTGTGAAAATTTGAAGATCTAATGGGCTTTATTCAGTGATTCATAAATGGGATAGCAGCTCACCTAGTAAGCAGAGAGATGCAAAGAGGAATTATACAAAATAGAAAGTTTTTATAGGAAGAAGGTGGGGCAAGGAATTATTAGCAAAAGAAGGATTGTTTCAAGCCAGGACCTGTTCTTCTAGAGGAATGGAACCAGCAAAACTTTTATCATGCAGATTACCTCATTAGTGCTGACCAGAAAACTTGAGATTATTAAAAGATCACATTCCTGGGATAGATTGAAACTGTAAATCTCACTGTTATGGAGACAAATGACTCTATTTTGGATTTGTTGTTTCTTTTTTATCACTATGATATCCATATACTGACTCTGGTCTAATTATTTGATTTTATAAATTATTTTTTCTTGTTTACCTTCAAAGGTTAAGACCAAGTGAATGGGAATGAATATTAAAACTTGGCAAAAATAAATATCAGATCCTTCTAGATTTAATTTTATTTTCTTTCAAGTTATTTAAACATAAGCTTGTTTCCACATATGAAGTAGAGTATTTTTTGCTTATGTAGTAGCTTTTTCTGGTTATTTGAGAATCATTACTCTACTTGAAAAGCTAATTTATCATTATCATACTCAAAAAGTATTTATTAAGCAACTAATTGTGCATAACTGGGATAGGTGAGCACAAAGATAGTTACATAGGTATAATTTATGAAATTACATAAATACAGGAAAATAAGTGTTAGATAAAATATTAAATGTAGTAATATGAGGAAGTTTTTCATCATGTGCTAACCAAAGATATATTAAGTTTATGCTATAGTGGGTAATAGAGTGGGAAGAGTCTGGAAGCATACACAAGTTGGATGGGACTCAGATGAGTAGTCATAGGTATTTTTCTTTGATGGATAAAGGAGTAGTGCTTATAGAAGTATTGGAGTGAACCTGAAGTCCTTTTCAGGTCTAGTAACAATGGTAATATAATTTTACCAAATTGACAATTATCAGAAATAATTAAACACTTCAACAAATAAGTTCAACATTTTAGTAGCTCTTTTGGGTACTTTCCTCACAATAGCGCTTTCATACTGACTGTAAAAATAGTTTATATATCCTAACATTTACTTAGTACTTATCTGAATATGGGAGCATATTTCCCATCACTGCTTCATGTAGCTTTAATATTGATCTTGGATTAAGTTTCCATGCGTTATTAAAATCCCCCTTCAATTTATTTTATATCAAAATTCCATTTCACTCTTATAAAGGGTTTTAATAAAAGTGAGAAATATTACTTTTAGACTTATCTTTGATCAGGATTTTAGTTTTGAAAAGCATCAAACATCTATTATATGAAATGAAACAAATCAAAGTTCAGGCTCATGATAAACCTTTTGGGTAAAGTTAACTCCAAATATATGAATAATGTTTTGGCATTTATAATCACCAAATATACTTACTTTTCTCTTCAGACTAATCTATAACCCCTCATACATGCCATTGCCAACATCATCAACCAATATTTATTGCAGAAATGTAAAGCACTATGCAAAACAATAGCAAGACAAAGTGATATATAATATCTTCTACAAGGTATGTACAGTTTTATATATGCATTCCTTTTGTAGTTTCAGAGTTTTATAAAAATAAAGGAATGAGTCATGGAGAGAAAGTGTAAAAATTGTGGCTGTAGGAGACTGAAAAGTAATTATCCCTCTACCCTTCTAGGTTCCTGGCTGAGATCCTCCTTATAATAAAAGACAGATTATCAGGAGAAAAAGCAAACAGAAGTTTAATATCATGTGTACATCTTGTATACATGGAGTACCCAGGAAAACTGAATAACTCCCTAAAATGGCCCAAGCCATCACCTTGAATCCTATCTCTAGATAAAGACAAAAGATCTTGGGTTGGAGGAAGCAGTTATGGAAGTTATCAGGCAAAGCACAGTAAACAAGGGTATGGTTGTTATGCAGATTTAAGTCCAAGCTTTCTTCACAGACAAGAGTTTATGTGATCTTCTTCTTCTCCCCCCCAGTATGGAGGGGGAGACACCCTTACAAATGGAGATTTCCCTTATAAATGTAAATAACCTCTGACAAAAGGGTAACTTTTCTCTGTTTTCAGAGCTTTTCTTATGTCTGGTTTTTTTTGTTTTTTTTTTTTTTAAGATATATTTATTTTCGAGAGAGGGAGAGAGAGTGAGCACTAATGGAGGGGCAAAGGGAGAGGAAGAGAGTATGGTTAGCAGACTTTGTGTTGAGCATGGAGCCTGATAAGGGGCTTAATCTCAAAACCCTGAGATCATGACCTGAGCCAAAACCAAGAATCAGACACTTAACCAACTGCGCCACCCAAGCACCCTCTATGTCTGCTGTTTCTTAACAATAATCAGCCTGAAAAAGCATTATACCAAAGGGGCATATTTTGTGATGACCAACTCTGCTCCCCTTCATGGCAGACACAATTGCTTGCACATCAAAAAGCAATCTTTTTACACACTTCACAGCACTAACCATAGCACATGGTTAGTGCTGTGAAGTGTGTAAACCTGGCGATTCACAGACATGTACCCCTGGGGATAAAAATATGTTTATAAAAAATAAAAATTAAAAAAAAAAAAAGCAATCTTTTTTTTTTTTTTTTTTTTTACTTACCTCCATGAATATAATTTTATTTCAGGCAGTAGGGTGCCTAACTCCAAGGGAAGGTATTTTTGCCTAAGCTAGTGGTTTCAGTGAGACTTTTGAAGCACAAAGTCTTCATTGAGCACATCTTTCTGCTACCAGGATCATGTTTACTGTTCTTGGCCCCTACAATTCAAATTCACCTTTATGTTCCAGGCACAGTAACAATTAAAAAAAAAAATGCTGTCAAATGTTTCCAAATCACACTTAGAGAGTGGTGCTACTTCTAGCTGGGAAGCAATAGTCTTAAATTAATCATGGTAACCCTGTTCTTCTTTGCCGTTTTTGATATAAGAACCGCCATATGACCTAGTTCTCACTGATGGTAGTACAAGGTGATTCTTATGCTTGCTTCTGGGAAATTTTTTACTTCATGACAAAAGACTTAAGCACTAGGGAAAGAGTTTTGTCTTGTCCCTTCCACCCTCCCAGGTCTGGATACTACTGAGTGAGGATCTGCTCTCTGGAATATTAGCAGCAATCTTCTTACTCTGAAACAAAAAAGCCTGACTCATTGTAAAAAGTCTTACCCTGAGAATGGTGGAACTGAAAGTTAAAATCCCTAGCCTTTATAGACATCATCAAACAGCTGAAATACACTAGGAAGATATATAAAGGTTTTTATTGTTTAAGGCTTAATTAGCCAAGTAATCAGTTACTGCAGAACAATTTAAAAGACCTATCCAACACATTTGTCATATAGAATCTTTTCTCACATATTTCATTTTTAAATTAGTTTACAAATATAGGGACCCCAAGAAAAGTATTTTAGAAAAATCACAAAGAAAAAGGAAATAAATTAAAACTATTTTAATATGTTAGAAAATCATATTTTTGTGTGCAAGTATGCCTTAAAGGACACCTCAGCATACATCTAATAATACCATCCTTATCTAATA
Organism: Mellivora capensis; assembly: GCA_004024625.1. Classification (NCBI taxonomy): domain Eukaryota; kingdom Metazoa; phylum Chordata; class Mammalia; order Carnivora; family Mustelidae; genus Mellivora; species Mellivora capensis. The sequence goes on from PISX010018490.1 coordinate 37,452, forward strand.
AATAACCCCTATCATTTGCCTAATTTTTTATTATAACCACTCCTTCAAATGGTACAGCCTCAGCCTATACACGTCCATGAATATAGAACTTAACCTCCAAGGCATCCCATTGCATTTTTGGACGGCTTTCATCATTAGAAAATGAGCCTCAGTCCATTTCAAATCAAGGTACCTATTGTTTCCTCTACATTGGTTCCATGCTTAAAGCCTTAGAGGGAAAAAAAAAAATCTAATCTCTCCTTTCTTGCTAACAGATTTTAATTAGGCAAGGTTAACAAGGAAGGCAATGATAACCTGTGGGAAGAAACTGAAATATGACATGTCAGAGAATTCCAACCCCACATATACAGACAGGCCTTGCTAAATGACCTTGTACATCTCCTGCTAAGCATATTTGGTCTTCAACTCACCATCCATTCATTGCCTTTTAGTGCCATTAAACCTGCCATCCTCAAGCTTTAAAAATGAACAACATAATGCATATGTTCATAGCTATTTTAGTAGGAACCAAAAAAGTGGCAGAAGTCCATCCTTCTGTTCATGCCAAAGTGCAATTTGTCGATTGAAAGATGTTGGTTGATACAGTGAGAATGGGCTGGAAAAACTCATTTGGCATGCCAATGTAGCTTTTATACAATGATTTCAAATTTTAAAAATAGACTGGCCAACTTTCAACTCAGAGGTGACCTGGATCAGGTTATTTAATGCTTATAAAATAATGACTAAACGCATCATTAAGCAAATCCTAAATCCTGAGCAATATTCATGTGGTTTTTAACTAAAATGGGTTCTATTGTTTTTGTTATGCTTTTATTTCTTAAAGTAGAAAATTATTAGCAATCCCAGAGAGATATATTGTAACTCTTGCCAATTTGGAAAAAAAGAAAGTGAGGTCTTATGATTTATCATGTTCAAATTTTTGGAAAAGTGTACATTGAGGGAAATTATTGATAAAAACAAATCTGTTAAAAACATTTGTTCCATCCCTGAAATGACTCATAGTTTTCAATGACAAATAGAGGCAACTTACTCTGAGAATTTAAAATTAAAACTAGAGGTGGATCTTAGCTTGAAGTAATTAAAGTAGCTATTCTGGGATTAGAAAATAATTCAAAATCATTAGAAGATTATTTTATATGATACAACTTGACTTTGTTTTTCCTAAAAAGAATGTCAACCTGTAAGTAGTAGAAACTCTTTTTTTGTTGTTGTTCATGATGAGTGAGTTGGGACTATGGGGTGTGGGAGAATGGAAAGTTGGAGTAAATATTAACCATTACAATATAGTGTAACTAACATATTTTATATTGGTTTATAATTCAATTAAAAACAGATCATTACATTTGAAAGAAATATTTAGTAATATACATAACTTCCAGTATTACTGCAACTATGTATAGCATAGGTCATGGAGACAGGATTGACAAGGGAAAAAATAAATCACATAAACCAAGATAAGGGTCTAAAATTTTATACTAGACTTAATTAAGAAAATATTCAGGAGAAGTCTATTGGTCAGATACTGAGCAGGTCAATTTAATTGCTCTAAATTTTCTATACATACAAGTTTGTCTATATAGTGTTTGTCTTATTTAGTATTTTACACATTTATCAGAATGGTTATTTCCCCTAAGAACATTCTGTATTTATTGAATGGAGAAAGAAATGAATGAATGAGCAAATCAATGAATGAATGAGAAAAATTGCACATCAGTATTGTGGATTTTAAGTTATCAGTAAGAACTTCTCTATTTTTATAACAGCTGAGTAGGGGTGCCTGGTAGCTCTGTCAGCATCCAAAAAAAAAAAAAGTTGGGCATCCAACTTTTTATTTCAGTTCAGGGTCATGAGATCAAACCCTGTATCGGGCTCTGTCCTGGGTGTGGAGCCTGCTTAAGATTTTCTCTCTGCCCCCTCCCTCACCTCTAAAACACACACACACACGCACACATATATACACACATACACACATGTATATTATTTATATGTATAAATAAGTGAATAGTTTCTCTTTGACCAGTTTTTCTGCAAATAGCAACTATAAACTCTGGATAAAATATTTTTTTAAAAAATTTAAAAACAACAAAAATAAAATACTACCTGAAAGTTCTGGAGATCTAAAATGAGGCAAATACGGGCAAGGGGTCAGGGGGGTGACCTAGAGAAAGAAAGTGAACTGCACTCAACAAGTTCCCATTTTTACAGTTTTTGCTTCAGCTGTCCCATGCTGAGCACCGAAATTGGAAGAGAAAACCCTCAGTCATACCAGCATTCAGAACTAGAACAAGCACAACTGGAAAGTGAGGGATAAGAAATAGCAGAAAAGAAAGAGCCACAGAGGGGAAGCCCTAAATTCTGTGTGTAAACTCTACCCTAATCTCTGGCTGATCCCTGAACCGCATGTGTGTGGGGCAGATTTCAAGAGCCATACTAAGGCTGAGAGAAGAATACTGAGATGTCACATGATACCCACCACAAAGGAGGAAGTTTGCAGTTTGAATTCAATCAAGTTATTGACTTCAAAAAAAAAAAAAAGTAGGTTCAGAGAACAACAAAATACACAGCCTTATAATTAATAATAATGTCTAGATTACAATCCAAAATAAGCTGACATAAGAATAGCTTGATGTAGCTTAAACTCGAGAGGAAATATAATTAATGGAGACTTGTCCCAGAATGACCCAGATTTTGAAATTAACACATTAAGTATTTTAAAGCTATTCTTATAACTGTGATAAAGAGTGTAAAAAGATCCCAATAGAAATTATAGGAGAGAAAAATAAAGTATATGAATTTAAAAATTGACTGGAATGCATTAACAGAAGACTGGAAATGACAAGAGAATTGATGAACTTAAAAACAGATTAATAGATGGTATTGCAATCTGAATAACAAAGGAAAAAAAACTGATGCCTTTATAGCAGCAATGTCTACAATAGCCAAACTATGGAAAGAGCCTAGATGTCCATCAACAGATGAATGGATAAAGAAGATGTGGTATATATACACGATGGAATACTATGCAGCCATCAAAAGAAATGAAATCTTGCCATTCGCAACGACGTGGATGGAACTAGAGGCTATCATGCTTAGTGAAATAAGTCAATCAGAGA